>VZRL01001215.1:460458-590040 GCA_013397895.1 Origma solitaria
CCGGGCTCCCGGCGCAGCGCTGTCCGGCCCGGGGCGGGCAGCGGACTTTGTCCCGGCGGGGCCGGCGCCCCCCGGCCGGCCGCCGCCGAGCTCTACGGGGCCGCGCTCGGCGCTCCTTTTGTCTGCCGGAGGAGCTGCGTGCTCGGCTCTGCCCCGGGACCGCGGCCGAGGGGAGAGGAGCCGCTGGCAGCTACAGGGTTAGTGTGTTCTTCAGTTCGGTCTGAGATTACTTTCCGGTTGTTTTTTTTTTAATATACGTTTTTGGAAGGACTTTAGAGTGTAGCTTTAATTAGACTGTTGCGGCTGAAGGCGTCGCTTGGGACCCCTCTTCAATCGAAGGCGCATCTCAGCGAAGGTGGTCTGTGGAGGGTTGGGAGTCACGTCGCCTACCTGTGAGTCGGTAGGAGTGTAGAGGTCGTCTTTTTTTAGTACTTTGCTCTCTGATTTAATAATGTAAATATCCTGTCGTCACTACTGCCCCTCGCATGATATTGTTTGTTCAGGGGCTTTCCCTTTAAACGTGCCGTGCGCCAGGTGTTTTAAATTCAGCTTTCCACACAGATAACCCCCGATGTTTGCTGCCGTTGTTTGTGTTTGCTGTAGTTGTGTTTAGTTGTGCTCCGTACCAAAGTAGACCCAACCACATCGGTTTAACGTAGGAAGTAGGCCCTGCTTAGAGGAGCAGCAGGACTGGTGCCGGTGGGCACTGGAGAGAAAGCCCCCATTGGGAATGACCCGCTTAGGGAGCACTGAAGGGCTGCACGTATTTTAAGGTGTTCCTTTTTTAAAGGAAAAATGGTTGTCCTTTGTCTCGCAGTGTTAGTGCCTTCGTGTGGGAAGGCTGCTGCTTACTTAACTTCTTCTCTGATTGCAGTTTCCGGGAGCCAAGGTGTGGTAGCGTTGCTGCTTCCTTTGGCAAAACCAGTTATTTTTCTCTGTAATGCTTTTGATTTAGAGGGTGTACACTTCACAGTGGAGTCATGCGGAGAAATTATTAGAAAGAAAGGAGAAGTACGGGAAAAATTGTGGTCCCTAATAGTGTTTTACCAAAAAGAAAAGAAAATAATTATTGACAAGAAGTTTAGTTTTGTAAGTCCATCTGTTATCTTCAGAATATCAAGGGTAAGCAAAGTTGTCAACAAGAAGCATATGGCAGTACAGAACCACCCTTCAGAGAACTTAAAAAAGATGAAAGTACCAAAACTAAAAATATATGCTGAGGTATTAATATAACTTCCTAGCTTAAAGAAATAGCCAGTTTACAGCTACCCTGTTATGCATTCCGCTTCTCAACAGAGAAGTTCAGCAGTTAGAACAAGCTGGGTTTTTTTGTTGTTCTCAGGTGTTTCTCCCGAACCAGCACTTACAAGGAGAGCCATTTGCTGGGCAATCATCTGATTTATTTTAAAGCAAGAGGAAGGTGCAAGAGCTCTTTGGGAACTGAATAATGATGGTTTAGGGGAGGGGAGTTTTTTGTTTGTAGTACTTTTTAAGAAAATAAAGGTAAGGCACACAGTACTCACATAGATAACTGTTGAAATCTTAACAAGTGGGTAGAGAAAAAAGCTAGGTACATTGATTTTAAAACAGTCCAGTGAACAAACAGCAGGCTCTTGTTAATTTAAAGCAAATGAAAGTGAGGGTTTTAAAAAATAAATGTTGCATTTTTACTAGTGTAGTGAAATTGTAGTGCCTCAGTTCTCACTTCCAGTTGGTAATATGTGATTATTGTTACATTTATTTTCTAATAGTATGTAGAGTACTGTCATCATCTTGTTTGTACTCATTTTAGCGAGTACTAGCTTGTACTCATTTTGCTCAATTTTTTTAAAGGTATGTAATAGTGGTTTATATGAAGTCGCAGTAAATACCATGTCTTATTTGCTGGGTTTGCTCTAACTTCGTAATATAAAATTAAACAGAAAGTGCTGTGATTTAATACCTTGTCAAAATTTCCTATTACTTTTGATGCTGTTTTCGAAGGTTCTGTGGTTTAGTTCTTTTTGTTGGTGGTGCTGTCCCAGTTGTAGAAAAATATTTGGAAGGCAGTTTTCTGCGGTCTGTAATTACGGGCATCTCTCATCAAGTACCTTGTCTTAAACTAACTCAGAACTTGTCGGTCCAGTTCCTAGTTGCTGCTGACCTTTCCAGAAAAGGATAGTGATCCAGGAAACTTTGTGGCAGCTGCCTGATGTGCCAATGATAGCAAAACATTGCAGAATAGGGTGGAGAGTGAGTTTTAGTTCAGATTGCCAGTGGCTATTTTTATCATTATCTGGTGTTCTAGAGATTTGAGAGCTGGAGTTGCCATGCTGAGTGATGTGCATGGTTAAGTACCTTTTCTTTGTCTTTCTGCAAAAACCCTTGATTGCAACAATAATTTCACAAGGTAATATGGAGGCACTTTTGAATACTGTTAATTGATCTTGAATGTTGTGTCGTTGTGTAATGGAGGAGTGTTGCATTTTGTGCTGCTATTTGGAAGCCATCTTTACTGAAGGTAGCAAGTTGGTGAGAGGAGCATGTGCATCAGCCTGAGATGCTCCTTTGGCCTAAATGAGTTTCCCTTGAAAGCTTCCTGCCAGAGTCGTTTTGGAGGTCTTGTGATGGGGGAAGATTCTTAAAAAAGCACTGAGAGGAAGCATTGACAACAAGGGTGTGATCCAAATATGAATAGTTTTGCTCTCAGTTAATAAGTTATGATGTATGTTCGTTTTTAAGTGTCTCTAGATCTTGTTCTGTTACTGTTAGGTAGTTTGGAAGTCAGAGAGTTTAAGGCCTCCCATTTAGAAAATGGTGTGCTTTGCCCTGAGTAGTTAATCCAGTCAGACCTGCTCTTTACAGTAAGCAGTGCAGAAAGCAGCATGTATTTGCTTTGAGGAGCTTCAAGACTATCAAAAGAGAGCACAGAATGATTTTTTTGCAGATCTATAGGCAGTTTGTTGTTGTAATTGGGTGTTTAGGAGACGATGGATATGTAAAGTAGAAATGGTGCAGAAACTGAAAATGGCTTTTAGTCAGTGCTGTCATGTGAAATAGTGCATGCAGATATCTACTGGAGTGCAGTCTTTCCATTCACTTTAATGTCTGAAACTTCTGCTGAAGTTGGAAGCAGAGTAGCTGGAGGCATTGGCAGGACTGGGTCACAGACTGAAGCTGTTGAATTCATGTGATGTGCCACACCTTCAGCACTGTTGTGCAAATCATGTAATTATGAAAAGTACTCTGGAACAGCTCAGATGTGGTATTTCTCAACAACTTTTCATAGACTCATCAAACCACAGGGAGTCCTGCCTCACCTAAGTGAGATTGCAATCTTCTAAGCACACCTGTGGAAGTCTGGAGAGGTTTTCCAACTTCTTTTCTGTGTGGTTGAGGATTCATTTATTGTTCTCACTGTACTCATTGGTTGTTCAGTGTAGAATTTGAAGTTCGGTCTTTAGAAGAACTGCAGACTGATAGGATTGTGTCTGCTGAAATAGAAGTTCTGTGATTTTGGGGTTTTTTAAAGAGGAATTGAATTTGTGAAAGATGCTTAAAACTTGCTTTTCAGATCACTGTCAGTTGAATACTTTTGTTCTCTTAAGTAGCATAATTTTGTTAGGTATTGGAGAACAGTCCTGGCTGTAGACTGGTATTTTCTGCAAAAGCTGAATGTATGTGCCTGGCATCTGTTTCTTGCGTTCTGATTTCTGTTGTGTAAGAGTTGTAATTGCACCAGTGGTCAGAAACATACATTGTGGCATTTGGAAATGATGCTGGGAATAGAAAAGACAGGAGAGCCAACGCAAGGAAGCTGTTTGAGGCCTAGTGAGCAGTGATTATGGTGGAAATCCACATGCTGAGTTAAGGACTTTTTCGTGTGTTTAAAGTGAGTTACTCAAATATTTGGTAAATTCAGTCTGTTCAGAATAACCCTAAGTATCCCTGAACACTTTATTTATATTTGAGATGAAGTGTTTTGGGCTGAGTAGAACTTTCAAGAACATGACCTCACTGGGTCAGACTGCTTTTGATCGGATTTTTTTTGCTGCTTCCCCACCCACCCCCCATCAGGTTTTGTTTTCTCAGTTAAATTAGTCACACTGTTCTGCTTTCACTGGGTAAGTAACGCCATTCTGTCACACTGTGATTTTTGGCTTTGGACAGTTACAGTCAGTGCCAAAACAAGTATAGTGTAAAAGCTCAGGTACGGACTTTAACCCTCTTGGATTTCCTTTTCATCCCAGCTGCTTCTTAGTGTTTCTTCTCCATCTCCATAAATATTGGTGCCTCTGTTTGCTTTTGCAATTTTATTACTAGAGGTCCTCATTTCTTCTGTCTTTTCGTGGTTACTGTAATATAGGAGGAGGGAAAACTTGCTGAAACTGGAGAAGGATAGATGGGACCTTATTCCTAGGAAAAATTCTGTTCAGTTCTCTGTGTGTAAACTCAGGGTGAGCTCGTGGACATTGTGTGGACCTAATGCCATGTGTGAGTATTATTTGTCATCCTACATCTGGAGAGTGAATTTGGCCTGGAAATTTCCAGATTTATTCTGAAATTTAAATGACAAAAAAAAATTGTTAAAAAAGTATGTAAAAAAAAAAAAATTACCCCTTTTTATCCAGTCACTTAAATTGAATTTCAGAGTTGGGTAGTCTTTCACCTTTTTTTTCTCTGGGTCACTGCAGTGCAGGAATGCTTAACTACTGTATAGGTTGTTACATCTCCTTAGATTCATTCCCTGGCTGTTGTTTTAAGTAAATCTTATTAGATTTGGTTTTTTTAAACTAAGTCTTGTGTTCCTTAAAATTGTTTTTGGTTTTTGGGTTTTTTTTTTTCCTCATTTGAATTAGTTAGTGATGTGTGAGCTGACCATGGGGTCAGGAGTTTTCTTGGCCTCTGGGATAGAGCACAGTGCTTTCAGACCAGTTCTGTTACAAGATGCACATTTATTGAGATATGAGATGAAAACTAAGACTTTTATCCTAAGTTAGCGGTAAATTTCCTTTTAATTTAAAAGAAATGGGGAGTCTTTATTTTCAAATACTTAGTGTATTTTAAAAGTCAGTGAGCTTAAATTGATGGTGATTAATAGTTTCTAGATTTTCTTTTCAAAATTTTGTTTACGTTCTACTCAAAATCGTAAACCATCACAAAATTTGAACATTAACTGGGGGAAAAGATGCTTCAGAGAAAAGAAGTAAACATTTAATACATTGCCTTTGAGAAAATCTAATCTTCATTATGATTTTGAAGATAAACTTCGAAGGACAAATTTTCCTACTGACTGTTCTAAAGTATTCAGTGTTTTGAAATGATTTAAGTGTACCACATGAGACAGGATAGTCTGAGGCATTGTGGAAGCAGGATGAGACACTCATGTGTGCATGGCAGACTCTTGATTTACCACAGATTGGGACAAATCTCATTACAGCTGGTTTCAATGTAAGCAGGATGATTTTCACCTGCCTTTCCCAAGCTCTTCAGGGTATTCAGGTGTTAAACAATATCACTGGCATTATGCTTTGTTTGTCTGATTGTGCCAGGGTGCTGAGGCTGACAGACCTAGACTTCTTGGTTTTCTTTGTCATATATGTGTCTGAGGTTGACAGAGTGAAAGTTTCAGACCCAGTGTTTGAAACGAAATTAAGCTTTGAGCCATTTCTCATTTGATCAGTACCACTCACTTAATTTAGTAACCTGTTCATGCTTTGCTTTCTGTTTTAACACACATTTATTGCCTACGTAAAAAGTGGTTAAAGACCATTAATTAAAATAATCTATGGAGGTTAGAAAGTGCAATTTATTTAAAAATTTGGATCTGAAAACTAGTCAAGGCTATTCCAATTTATACTTTGATATTGTTAGAGGAAACAGATTTTATTGTAGAGTGAATTGGGAGTTGTATTCATTGCTTTATGGTGCCACTTGTTTTGGGAGTACTGTAAGATTTTGTCCTTAAAAATTCTTTTCCTTGATTATAAGAGGGTATGTTAAATGGTACTTGACATGATGAGTACATTTACCATTTAGCAGTCTTATCTGGTATGTCAAAGCAGTCCTCTAGTGTTATCCCCTTTGGAATATCTTGCATAATTTTGGATCTTGTAAATGAGATTTCTGTGGCAGATTTTATTACCCCTGTGAATCTAATCCCAATACCCCCAGGCAGCCTGGCAGAACAAGGTGGTGATTCTGGGAGTTGGCCTGCCCCCAGTAGTGCAAGCAGCCAGCTTTTTTTTCTGTGAAGCAAGGGGATACTCTCAGGTTTGGGGATGGGGGTTGAAGATCCTTATCATTATCAAACAGGAAAGTACTGATTTTTCAAGGTAATTTATAGGTGAGAATATGAGCATCTGCTTGTCTGTGTCACAAAATAGGTGCATCTTCTCAAAATAGCTTTGACTCTTAGTTTTTTGGGGTTTTTACTCTTTTCATGTTTCATGTTTTTGATTCGGTAATGTTTTTGTCCAGCAAGCTTTTTTTTTTTTTTTCTTTTTCTTGTCGCAAGGGTGGTTTCATATGTGTTTTGCTAGTATTGGAGAAGTGGGAATGTAATAGTGGCAACTGAAAACAAACAGATTAATTACTAGGTTATATAAAGAAAGCAGGAGGACTTCTTTTTGTCTTTCCCTTCTTTTCCCTCCTATTCCCGGCTTGAATGTTTTGGCCTGCTATTGATTGCTCACTTACTCAAAACGACATTACACTGTTGGCTTTGCTGTGTTTTTTCTGGCTGCTGTCTGAAAAAGAGCATTTGTGTGTCTCACCCTAACATAAAGACTGAATAACTTTTTTTGTTTTTTGTGGTGTGCTGCTACTGCACTGAGGAGCAGCGTCTGTTTTTCTGAGGGCTAAAAGCATTCAGTTTTAAAATGTATGTATTTAAATTTGGATGCTAATTAGTTATCAAAGTAGCCAGGCAACTAAAAAATGTTTTTAGAGTGTAAAGGAGAAATAGAGGCAATAATTTTTTCCCAAATGCTTTTGGCTGTGCTCATTCATTAAAATCAGACAGCCTCTGATGTTCTACTTTATTTTTCTTTCCTCTCTCCTTTTTTTTTTCCCCCCATAATAATGCCTATTTTTCACTTTGCTTTCAGTATGTGACTTTTGTGGTATATGCAGGAATATCAACTGCTGACATGTCTACATTATCCTGAAGTTTGATTTGGCATGTAGAGAGATGAAATTATCAGAAGATCCAGCAGCAGTGGAGCCTGGGAGCTGAATGTCTGGGTGTGATTGGCAGTGCTTATTCTCTCTTTCCCTCCCTCCCTCACCCAGAGCAGCAGCACAGCGAGCTCGGGGTGTCTCTGCATTGCTGCTGTGAGTGACCTGACTTTGGTTTGGCACCTCCTCCCCCCGGTTTGTTCAGCCACTTCCTGGGGAACTGTTTACGCTACTTAGGAGAAGTTTTCCTGAGCTCCCTGTCTGCTTTGCCATCACTGCGTTCAGAACGCAGGCAAATAAAAACCTCTGCATTTCTGTAGCGTCCCTGTTTCTCAGTGTGGAATTTCGATTGCATAATCTGAATGCCGAGCTGAAGCCAGTGTGGTTGAGTTGAGTGGAGGGGAGGGGAATTCCATGCAGATGAAGCTGATCACGTTGTTCTCTGACATTTTTCAGCATTAGAAATGTGTTGGGCGCTTAAGTGACCTACTTATTCTGTGGAAAGTTGTTCACCTACCCGTGTTTTATATTCTCACTCAGCTGTTGTTTAGTATATCTAAATTATAGATGGTTTTTCCCTGTAAATGGGAATGATTCATTGTAACCATCTGTGAAATTTCTTTTATGAGACTGAGCAATGCTTTCATTTAGCACAAGGAGGAGGAAACCACGTGTACAGGTATGCATGAGCACAAATAGGAGTTCACAGACTATCACTAAATGAGTTGTCTTCTCACTAGAAACCTGATCTTTCTGATTTTAGCTGAAAGATAAAGACAGAAGAAATAACATGAGGTTTTTTCCATAGCTCTAAGTGAGGGTTGTTTCTTTATTTCTTTCTTTAAATGTTTGTTGCAGTCTTACTTGAATTCTCTTAATTTGAACATGATTTGAGTCAGGCTAAGACTTGATACTGTTGAGACTTTTATTCATTGTGAAAGAAGGGTTTAACATTTTTGTATGATTAGTAATGCTTTCTAGGAGACTTGCTTCCTTGTAAATTCTCTTGCTTTGATATAAATGTAATTGAAATCCCATATTTTCTTAACTTTTCCTCTAGTTATGTGTATGCTAGCTCATTTTAAAACAAAGCATTTTAAATAGTATAATTAAAAACTTTTTTCCCTTCTGCCTAGTTTCATTTTGACTAGAATGCTGTTTTTCTAAAATATGCAATAAAGATGTCTAACAAATGAAACTTATGTAAAATATTGTTAAATAGGATAACAGTTAAGAGTTTAGAGCAAATTCAGCACTTACAAACTTCTTTTAATGGGGCTGAGGGTAGGCTAGAAAGAAAAATGTTGTGAAATGAAGTTTGGAAACAAATGGGAGTATTCTTTAAAACCAGCTGGCTTTTAAGTGTAGAACATGTCTCTAATTTTCAAAGCCTGTAATGTTCCTTTTTCCTGCATCCTTTGTTTAGAATGGGGCTTTGGTCTGCTCAGGGGTTAAAAAATACTCTTGTAACATTTACTTCCTTATTCAGTCACCTGACTTACGTTAGAGTTTCTCACCTGGAATTGACTGGTCTTCTTACAGTGTGGAGCAGATGCTGTTCCCTAATGTGTATACACTTTAATCATTCCCCATCCCATCAAAAAAACCCCACAGTCAACAGCCATACACATTTAACTCTCTCTTTAAGTTCTAAGAAGCTGTTCCTAGATTATACGATAGTGTTAGTATTCTTACTGCACTTCTGTGTATGTTAAGGCCTGCCCTGTCTTTTCAGTACTTTTGATTTGTCCTGAATGTAAACGTACAATAGGTTTAGATAATAATAAAGCTTGTGTGTACATTTGAAGAAACTGCCTTTTTAAATACACAGATGAATATCAGAGCTGGGAACCTGATCAGTTGTGTTAGTATGTGTACACTTAGTACTAAGTAACTTACGTTGCCTGTTACAGATTTTTATATGCTGCTGGTAAAAATATTGATGTACGTTGGAGGATACTTGTATTCTTTAAGGCTTCTTTGTTTCTGGCAATGAAGTGTTTTTTCAGTGCCAGAGTGTCTGATTCTGCATATTAGCCACATGCCCTGCAGTCTTGACTGATGTTCTGTGATAAGGAAGACTTGTAATTTTTGCCTTGAGATGCTGCTTGATTGTATATGCTGGTTTATAACTGAGTTTGTGGACCAGAAGGAAAGAGTGCACATGGCTCTGTAATGTTGTGATTTGGTCAGTTCAACTTGGTGGAAAATCCTTGGTTGCAGCCTCAATTTTAACAGCTGAGTGTTTTACATGGTACATTTTGAACGTAGAGTACATGGATATTCCTTGCTGTGGAGCCTGCAGCCTGGGTGAAAGCTGTAACTGCTGGGTGAAAGTTTCACTCTCTGTCTTGCTTTGTCTCACTTCCTCTGAAGCAGTACTTCACTCATGGGAAGGAATTGTCAATCCTTCTTCAGCATTTAGGAGTAGTCTGTAAAGAAGATCTTTCAGGGGTAGGAGGTGTGTACATTCAACTTGAGATGTTCACATCTTGAATGAATGGGGATTTTATGCAGAAAACTCCTCTGCTGATTTATTCAGTCTTTGAAGAGTCTTGTGCCTGCATCCAGAGGGAGTTCCAGAGCTGTAAATTCCAGTAGTGGGCAGAACCTTTTTGCAGCTCTAGGCCGTGAACCCAGAGGAGGGGCCTCATCCAACGTGTTTGTCTCCTTGATGTTTCTCATGGGTTAGTAACTTGAGTAATTCCCTACTTAGAATACTGGCTTTTATAGATGACTTTCAGACACCTGATACCTCTTGTATATTGCATGTGGGAAGTTTTAGGTGCTTAATTCAGAGCTGTTCTGGCAAATCACAAGTTTTGTGTAGAGTGATGGGTTTTGGGATATCTTACCCTTGCCTGCAGTTAAAATTATGTAAAGGACTAAGGTATATGGGCTAGTAGGCTCAGTTCTGTTCTATGCTATTAAATTTCAAGGAATAACGTAATAATTGGTAAATTATTCAGTCTCTTGTTCTCGTCTGTAAAATGCAAATGGGATTTCCGAGAAATGCTCTGAAGCCTGTAACTGAAAATCTTTGCATTTGAAATGCTGTTACTAAAGGGGTTTCTATAAATTTGGTTAAATACTTGTGCAGAATTTTGTATTCTCCCCAGGATTTTTGCTTGTAAATTTCTCTCACCTTTACTTCCAGATTTTTGGGAAAGGAAGCTTTCAGTCTGATTCCTCAGGCCTGATGTGTCACAGAAAGAAGGGTTATGTTTTACGAAGAAAGGGTTTCTCATTTTGGTGTGCAGATTGTTGCTGCTTTTTTTTCTTCTCATGTTGCTAATGGAGACTGCCCAGCTCTCTTTTGCTGCAATTGTGAGGTACTTTAAGGAGCAAAATGAGAGTCCTGCCACTAAATCATAATTTAACAGGACACTAAGTGATTTTTAAGGCAAAATTAAGTTAAAGGTATGGGAAAGGAAAAGTAGTCCATTTCTTCTAACAGTATTCTTGTGGGGTTTTGGATAGGCACATACATGTGTGTTACATGTTATACATACAGCATGCTGTACTTCTGTAGCATATGTATGTGTTTGTTGCCAAGGGCTCATGTTTGTGGGATGGTTTGCTCAGCACGGTATCAGTGTACCACTGACACCACAAATATGTAAATATTGTTCCTTCTTCCTGAGTGGAGCAACAGTGGGGGTTTTTTCTGTTTAGTTTATTTCCGTGTAGCTGACCTACTGTGTGAACATCAAGTGAACTCACCAGACGTCAGTTAGTCTGGAAATGTTTCTGTGCAGGTCACTGTGTTATCAAAGTGTAGCCATATAATGGGGCCAGTAACACAGGGGTGCTGCTACAGCTCCTTTGGAGAGCAAAGCCCGGGCTGTCTGGTAAAGGGGGGACTATTTGAAATAGTTTAGTGATCGTAATCTTGGTTCGACTCAATGCGCTTTTAACAGAAAGACCAAAGTATTGCTCTTAATGTGCTGATATTTGGTGACCTTTTCTTTAGTGGTGCAATGAAGGGCTATTTTAAACCCTGGCTGTAAGCACAGTTCTGTAGCAGCTCTGGCCCCGGGTCACTCATGCTGTGTTGATCGCATGGCTGTGCTGCTGCCAGATCTCTGGTGGACACTGCATCTTGCAGGTTTCTGAACTTGGCTGCTTTACAAAAACTGCTTCCTGTTTGTCTCCTCCTCTTCCTGCTGCTTTTTTCTGTCACCAGTTTCTCAGCTATGCAGTGTGCTATTTAAACAAACCCATTCATTTCACAGGTTGGTTATATACTTTTGCAGAACTGTAACTTTCCTTCAGTGGCAGTCTGCATCTTTGCTGTGTAAGAAATGCAGTGTTTGCCAGGAGCATTCATGCTTCACAAGACTGAACTGTGAGTCAGTTTTCAATAAGAGAAGAAAGTCAAGCACATATTTGCATGATCATGGGGGTGGGATGGGGTGGGGGCCCTGTGGTGAGAACACCAAGCTGATTAGCTATATCTTGCTCATTCTACTTGGCATAACTCAGTGAACCTTATCCGGGTGATTTCCAGAAAGTGCTAGCTGCAGGGACATCTCTGAGTGTTCCCAAAGTTATGTATGAGTCTTTGCTCTCCTGGGGATGAATTGATACTCCTCCTCATCTTGAGAGGACTTTTTAGACTGTGTAACAAATCCTTCTTCAGATTTTACTTAGAGAAATCATTCTGTAAAAGAATTCTTCCTAGTACATGATGAAAGATAGTGTTTCTGAACTTCCGAATAAGATGATTCTGATGTAAAGTAGCAAATGGCACTGCAAATAAGACTGTGGCATTGCAGCTTTGCATTCCCTTTTCCTTTGGCATGTTAGTATTGTCTTTGCTCTACCACTTGAAGCTATACTAAAAATGCAGCAAGTCGAGGTAATTGGTAACTATGTCAGTAGCCATACTTTTGTTCAAACTGAGAAAGCAACCAGTGTTCCTTGGTCTGTATATCACTAAATAAGACAGGTTTTTTTTTTTAATGTGGTTATGATGGTTGAACTTAACTTTAATCCAAAGTAAGGGATGCTAATGTACTGCACCCCTTTCTTTTTTAAATAGTACTAAAAGATAAACAAGCCAAAAACCCAAATCCCGGTTGGAAAATTGATTATGGAGCAAGTACATCTGTACCTGTACAAATGGCCTTGAGTGTCTTTCCTCATAATTTAGTGTCATCGTCTGACCTGGAAGTCCAGAATATCCAAGACTGTTTCAAGGATCAACTTCCAGGACTGTGTAACATTCTTTGAGTTGAGAAGGGATTTCTTATGGATCTCTCTCTTCTGGTCTGCTTAGAAGCTTACTGCCTTCATGTCAGTGCCACATCTGAAAGGAATAACGTGCAGTGCCTTTACACATGAAGCCAAACTGTCTATCTTTAATTTAGATTATAAGTAGTTCAGGACAGTGACTAAGATTTTGCTGTGTATTCCATGGTGCCTGTCTTGATAAGAGTCCTGACTATTGCCTGAAACTTCAAGTCTAATTTAATTTATTAAGTAACA
This sequence comes from Origma solitaria, assembly GCA_013397895.1. Taxonomy (NCBI): domain Eukaryota; kingdom Metazoa; phylum Chordata; class Aves; order Passeriformes; family Acanthizidae; genus Origma; species Origma solitaria. The sequence goes on from VZRL01001215.1 coordinate 473,107, forward strand.
AGATGGTGACTGCTTCAGGATCACAAATGAGGAATACCTGGAGAGCCAGGCTTTAATGCAGCTATCTACTGAGCCAGCCTCAGAGAAATGCAGAATGCAATCTTCAGCAATGCGTTAAAACATCAGTTGTGTAATTCTCTGAGAACAGAGTAATTGGAGGTCACAGATTTAATACTGGATTCTGTGTTTAATCTTGGTGGGAGTCACTTCCATGTGGTGTGAGTTCTTTGTGGGTGGAGATGTTTGTGCAGAAGATAAACTACACGTTTCTGATGTGATGCAATTGGAGCAAAGTTCTTAAAAGCTGAAGTAAACAAATGAGCCATCTTTTCCTATTCCCTGATATGAAAGATGGAAAATTTTAGTGGATGCTGGTTTTTTGGTGTTGTGCAGAGTTGGACTTGTTTGCTGGCCTTGTGCAGAGCATTTAAACCTGCAGAATGAGCCCTACTTCAGTATAATTCAACACTTGATAAACAAGCAGTGCAGGTATTTAAAGTACCTGAATGTGAAATTGTAATTGTCTGGTAGGGGTGGAAAGTAGGAGCAATAGTTTCCATCATAATGCTTTGACCTACTGGTTGAGAACCAGTTCCATGCATACATGATAACATAGTGAAAGCAAGCATGTTATTTCAAAGCGAGAGATTTCTCCTAGGGTTTGAATGCTATGAAGACTGTTTCATGTTCCTGGCATGGGAGAAGTGTAGGGTAGTGCTTTGTTCACACAGCACTTAAACACTGATTAAATGCATGAATGGTTTTGGCTTCTTTTTCTTTCCCTCTGGTTAATATTTTACCTTGCAGTTTGTGAAATTCAAGCAAATAAAATTGTATCAGGGTAGACCAGTGGTTCCTTCGGCCCCTTTTAAACTGATAATGGCTGTTTAAGATCTTCCCTTTCTCTTCTGTTTGCCAGTGTTGAATTTGGGGTTTCTTGGTAACATTTTGGTCAAATTAGACAAAATATTTCCATGTTCCTGACTTGAAATATAAACTAAAACAGCCCTACTTAGCTACCCTCTATCTATTGCAAGGTGACCATCCCAGCTGTGGGAACTCATCAGCTTTAGAAGGAGAAAAATTGGGTTTTGGAAAGCCAAAGCCAGATAACTGAGGCATGTGAGAAAATGTGTTTCTCAAGTAAAGTAGCTGAAGGAAGTAGTTCTGGAGTCATGACTAAAGAGTTTAAAGTAGTTACGTCAAAAAAATATTTCTGTAGAATGTGCCTTTTTTTTCTCATGTAACATGGTAAAATTCTCATTTTAAACATTCTTTGGGTTTAGCCTTTGAATTGAAATACAGCAGGTATTTGTAACAATGAATTCCAATAAAAAACCCAATTGTCTAAAAAGCAGTGTACTATTTTTTTCCCATCCAATTTAAATAGAAAAGGTAAAATCTAGTAGTGAAAAAATATATTATCTCTTCTAAATAACTAAGCTAGTCAGTTCTCTCCTGATTCAAAATTGACTCCTTCTTTTTAATTAGCATTTAATTTGATAAAGAAACTACTTTTCTTACCTTGGTTTTCTCTGATAGTCTTTGATTTAACAGTTTGCTATGTACTGTGGTTTTGTAGCTTGGTGAACTGAATTTTGAGTCTTACTACAAATCCTGAACTAGCCTGCTCAGGTGATCCTACCCTGCAGCAGCTTCTGTGCTGCTTCAGTTCTTGTTTTAAGGTGTGACTCCAGAATGGGAAGGCTGGTCTCAAGCTTTCCCACAATAAATTACAATGTAAGTAATTGACATGTACACAGGGGCAGTCCTCTTCTCTTTGTCCTTCTGCCCCCTGGCCTCACAGACCCTCATATTCCCAATGTCTTCTCTTTCCTCTGTGACTCTCTTGACTGGCTGCTCCAAGAACTAGTCATTTATGGTGTGTAAAAAAAATTATCTGTTGTGGTACCCATTTGTATTTTGCAGATAATCGAAGTTGTATTTGTTTTCTGCCCTTGCAACGGTGCACTTAGCATTTTTAAAAAAAATTTTCTCATCATATTAGTTGGGTATTTGAAAGTGTAATTTTTTTTTTTTGTATGTTCTGTGGTAATGGATAGTTGTTCACAATTTTACTTCATTCAAATCTAAGTGTTGTATTGCATAGCAGACCTCTTTCAGTGACATGCTGCTGGGTTGGAATTGGAGTTGGAATATCCCATTTGTATGGCTCTGCTCTGGGATGATGTTTCATCTTTTTTCAATATTTACCATTTTTTTGGTTTCAGTCCTTTAGCTTAAAACATCCATGTTTTAAATTTTCTAGACAGAGAATCTGACAGCCAAAAACATAGATAAGATCTTCTGATGTCTTGAGTGGATTGTGAAGCTCAGAAATGGTGTTACATTTTAACCTTTCAGCTGCTGTGTGTGACTGAGGGTGAAGTAATTATGAATAAATTCTTTATCAGCACTGCAGCATAGGAATACACATTGAATAAATGGTGTGTGTTATCATACACTGCACAGTCATTTATTCAGTGTACTTCTTATCAGATTGCCAGGCTTTCATGCAATACCTTCTTTAAAATGGTTTCTTGTAGAACAGGTTTTATGAAACGGAAGTGCTGTAGCTTTTTATCCTGTGTTCACTGGACTGTCTTATTAAAAGCCAAAAGAAAAAATTTGTAGGTTTACCAGGTTTTTTTGTCCTGCTGATATTTTTGTATTGTATTTTAAAATCGAGACTTCATTAATTTGACACTTTGTCTTAATTTTTTTATAGTGTGCCGTTCAAATAAAAGTCCCTGGGTCTGTCTGACATGTTCAAGTGTCCATTGTGGAAGGTGGGTACAGTGTTACTGTGCAAATCTTTTAATCCGACCTTTATCTTTTTCCTTTGTTGCTCGACTCTGAGGCAGTTCATTCAAAATTTCCTTGAAATAAACCTTTCACTATCTCATTTAACATTGTATGTTTATACTTAACATGGTTCCTTGCTACCTTATGAGAGTCCAGAGATTATACTCAAGATACAGGGGTTTTATTTGGTTGGGTTTTTAAAGAAAAATAGACAGTAAATGTGGTTGCTCAGTTCAAAAAGTGCCTGGAGAACTGATAATTTAGTAGATTGTTGTAAAGTCCCATTCTGTGGAAAATGGTCCTTTTGTGATAAGGTAAAAACTGTTGGAAAGCCAAAAGTTGGCACAGCTTATTTTGAGAGAAGCAGCAACTATCCAGCTGAGACTGAAAATAGCTTAAATGTACTGCAGTGTAGTTTTGGAGCTAAAGTTATTGCCATAGCATGTAAGAACCAGCTGCCATCAGAATTCCTTCAGACTACACGTGCTTGATGTCTGTATTAGTTGAAGCACACCAAATAAATGGTAGAGGAATGATACAGCCAGTGCTGTTATTTGTATGTCAGGATAATTGTAGAAAATGTGGTGCTACATAAATGTTTGAGATGCACATATTAATGGTGTGCAGTCAGTGTTGACAGTTAGACAGTGTCTGAGATGCGAACATGTTTTCATCTGTTGGGTGACATCTGTGCTGCTGTGCTGTTATTCTGGGAAAGCATCATTAAACCTGGTGACTTTGTCTTTTAAAGTGGCTTGAATAAACTCCAGGTTTTGTTTCTTTGATCTGGGTAGCAGTGCCACAGTTTTAATAATGGGTCTCATTCAGAGCCTTTGACGCCAACCCTTTCTCCCCCCCCTCTTTTTTATTTATTTAATGAATTTATACTTGGTGAGAGCTAAGAGAGGAGGCAATATGTAATGGTATGTGATGGTGTGAAATAAATAATTGGAATTTTTTAATTGTTGCTAATCTTAAAAAAATATTGCTGTCCGCATACGCCCTTTATTGTGTGCAGTTGGTAGACATTGAGTTAGTTATTTATGCAGTTTGTATTGTCTTTCCAAACTGCTCCTGTCCTGAGATGGAAAATAATTGAGTTAGAACAAGTAATATACCTTAGGGTTCTTGTCTTAGTAATGACACTTTTTTGTTAAATTGAAGATGCTTAATTTTCAGTATCTCAAACTTTGAGCATGAAAATGCTCATGTGCCAGCAAAAGAGCTGTGGGATTTTAGATTTCTTTTTCACTTACCACAAGCTCCAGAGCCCTTCAAGTTCATGAACTCGCTGACTGCAACATTAAATCATGCTGCAGAATGGGAAAGCTGAAAATGGGGGTCATCACATTGTTAAAGTGATCCCAAACACAAGGGCTGGGTGGAAAAAATATAGAGCTGTAAGAAGAGTGTATGGGAAAGCAGTGTGGAGAACTAACTGCACTACATGTACGGAGAAAAGGGATTTTCTCAGTTGTGGAAGTGCATTAGCCTGTTAAGAGCACAGATCCTGGAATTTGCACAAGAAGGTGGAGGGGTTAATTTGCACCACATGAGAGAGTAAAGGGGGAAAAAGTTGGAAAATTTAACCAGTGTTTTCACACAAGTGAATTGCCTTCTTTAATGCCTGTGTGAATATTAGGTGCCTTTTTTATTTCTGTTTTTTTAATGAATGTTGATTAGCTGTTTAGAAGTATAAACTTCTTTCTTTTTCATTTATTTTAGATATGTGAATGGCCATGCAAAAAAGCATTATGAAGATGCACAGATTCCTGTGACCAATCATAAGAAAACAGAAAAACAGGAAAAAGTTCAGCATACCGTGTGTATGGATTGCAGTAGTTACAGTACATACTGGTAAGGATTTAAACATTGTAATTTGACAACTTTTTATATACTAGAAGGTGAAAATGTCAGATTCTTGTGCAGCATTATGTTACCTGCATTTTTGAGTATTTCATCTTTTGATTTCTTTTTAAAACACTCTGCATTTGCATGTGTGTTGTAGCACTGGCTGTGGCTAAACTTCCACATGTCAAATGACTTAACAGCAGAAACTTTGTGAAATAAGTGCTATGTGGTTTGGAGTTGTTTCTTTTTGCTTTGGGTATGTGGAGACCCAAATCTTGTAACTACAGAAGCTGTTTGGTTGTAGTTTCCCTTTCCATCAAATTGGTGAGCCCTTCACATATCCTTTATTTGTCAGAATTCAGTAACTAATACACTGCAGTTCCTGCCTAAGAGATCTGAACTTGTGTTTGTGTGTGTAACTTCTGTGAGTTTGGGAAAGTGATGGATCATGTTGGGAAGCAGCATCAAGTCTCTGGCAAGAGTAACGAGAAGAATCAGAAATGTTTCTTTGAGCAGCAGAATGGCCTGGGCTGATGAGTTCTGTGGGGCTCTTGGAGTGTGATTAGCACTGTTTAGGGAGACTTCATATTGATGCTGCTGCTGTTGGATTCTGCACTTTCCTTGTTCCCCAGAGAGCAAAGACTGGGAGTCAGTGGCAAGCACTGCTTTCTGCATTCAGCATCCCCAATCCTCCTCCCCCTTAAGCAAACCTATTGACAGGTGCTTCCCCGTTGGCAGGTGCTCTGCGGTTTCTGTGTGCGTTTTCCCTTGTGCAGTGAGGCAGTGCAGGATTTGAACAGTGCAAATCTCCGGGAAATCCCTGTTATAGGCTTGTAAAATTACTGGGTAGGTAGCTCCTCTGATGGGTATTTTATTCAAATAATTGGGTGTCTTTTGGGTACTTCATCAGGGAAGAATCTATTTACTTAAGTTTGGGTATCCAGTTTTATGGGGAATGCTTCTGTAACAAATACATTTATCTTCTACAAGTAAAATCACAGTTAAGTGATTTCACCTGAAGAAATGTTGTTTAGAGCAGCTCAAAAGCTGTTCAGGTAGTGCAGGCAGCTGTAGGCACTTAAGCGTAGAGGAAAGGTTTGAGTGGCTTTGTGATGTAGGGGAATTTTGCTTTTATTTGCATTTTATTTAAATGACCATCATTTTATCTGCTCCTATGTGAAAACCTGAGAAAACAGATGAGTTTTCTAAGGGATAGATATGCGCAGGTTACCAGCATTGAAACAGCTGTGGGAAGCTAATTTCATTTTCCCAATTAATACTGGTAGCAACTGAGTTCTGTGTTGTGGCTTTTTGTTTTGTTTGAATTATGTCCTGTCTTCTAGTCATTGGGAAAGTAATAATCTGTGAAGGAATTTCAGCAGAGTATTTGAAGTCTTGATTATATCTCCATTATGACAAATAGTGTTCCCAACTTGCTGAGGCTTGATGAGTTACAGTAGCAAGTCTGAGCACCCTGCTGACCTTACCCCAAACCCCATGTGAGCATTGGGAATCCCAGCAGCCAGACCGGGGGGCTGTGGATCTGTCAGTGAGCCCAGCTGGGCTGGTGAGGGGCAGGCAGACCAGCGCCTGTACGAGTTTGTGGTAATGCAGAAAGGGGAGCAGTTCAGCATGTGATGTCTTTTCTGCTGCAGTGAGGGCTGAGTCATCTATGGATGAACTGGAACTAATTGTAGCCAGCTTTGCCTTGGGGAGTTCCTCTTGTGGGTAATTCACCAGCAAATTATAACTCCTGTGCTAATGTGAAGCTGAACAAGTTTCAAAAGCAGTTTATCTTTGCTTTCATTTAGGATATTTCAGGTTTTTCCCACAAGATAATCAGAAAAAGATACTTGAATTTGTTACTGCACCCAATTGAAATGAGCATAGAAGTGTAAAGATGAAGCAGAAGGTATTCAGATCAAATTCTGCCTCTTTATTTTGGATTCTACTGTGGAGGCTGCTGTCAGATAGTGCTGCCAGTTAAATCAAATAGTTGGGTAAATTTGAGACATAATTAGCTATTGTGGAGAGTGAATTTGAAAAGGCTATTTGTTAGCCTCAATGTAGGCATGAATCCAGTAGACGGTGCTAAGTTTGTGCCATGGTGGTTGGTTCTTTTAAGTGAACTTTTTTGTAAAGATGAATATTTTATGCAGCCCGTGTGGGCTGCCTCAATAATTTCAAAGTCAAGAAAATGCCATCCTAAGACTTAATTGAATTTTACTCCTACTGTAAAAATAATGGAGATATTTTGATGCAGTGCTGGCTTTTATATTTTTATTTGCAGTTCTGTTTACTGCAAAAAGTTGAGTAGAATACTTATTCCATTTTTAGCCTATGGATCCTGGCTTACTGTGTTCCCTAGCTTGCATAGTAATAAAAAGAGTGAATGGGCCTGTATGGGCTTTCTAAGAAGGCAGCATTTGATCCTTTGCCTTCCTTTGGCCATGTCATAACCTGTCATGCAATCTTTCCAGAGGGTTTTGTTGTTTGTTTACTCTGTCCTCCTATTCAACTGCTCAGTCTCCACAGTGGAAAAGTTGAGAGAATGTTAATATTTTATCACGAGAGTACAATTCTTGTCTTGATTCTTTGGTCACTTTTGAGACAATAGATGCAATACTAAACCCTCAGGCTAAATTACGTTTGAGACCTTAACTGCTGAGAAAAAACAGAGTCCTAAATTCCACTTTTTGGAGGTCATCAGCCTTTCATTTAGTTCTAAAGTACTACACACAAAGAGTTTACAAGAAATACAGATCTTTTTTGTCTTCAGACTATCACAGGATGCTTTCTCCTGCTGTGTTAGTTGGTTTTTTTGTGCACAAGAAGTAAAATGATATGTGTAAGAACCCTGCTTTCCTGAAAGAGGACTCTTGTAAATTGGTTTTCTCTGTGCTAGTGCACAGACAGTTGGCACAGAAGAAGAAAGGCTGCCCTGTTTATATATTTGCATAATATGTTTCCTGTGTTCATTTAATCCCAGACACAGTTTGCAGGTCAGATTTCTCACCCATTACCCTCCTTGTTATCCCTTAAAGGTGCACGGTTGTGTCAGGGGTGTGTGTATGTTCCTGCCTGGTGTAAAAATAACCAACTGTCAAAGACTCAGGAAAATTCTTTTTTAGTCTTTGTGAGGATGGTTCTATTTAAAAAACAAACCAAACTTACTGTGCTAGTGCATGAGCATTGGAAAATGAGATTGCTTAGTACTATTATTTTGCAGTGAAAATAAAAAGGGTAAAAAGCCTTTTATCCAGACAGTAAAACTTGAGCTCTTTGTTTACTCATATAAGGTGTTGGCAAAACTAAGAAAATTGGGTTTTGTTAATTTTTCCTATCCTTCAAATTCTTCAAGTCTAGTCAGGGCTTTTAAACACAGCATGATGTTGTGTCCCCTGCTAAGCACTGTACCAGCGCTAAGCGCTCATGTTCCCAGAGCAATGCATACATTCACTGGCTTGCTGCCATTTTAGAAGCAAATGAGGCCAGCAGAGACCAGGCCTTGGAGGTAGAAGAGGTATTAAAAATAGAGTGTGTGGAGGAAAATACTGTGCTAAGCCATATAAGGGACCCTCTACAAGGTATAGAATTTGTTCCGTGCCATTGCTGTTAAAGCATATTGTAGAGCTGCTGTATGCCAAAAAGGTGTTTGTTAATTTGTGATAATCCTGAGGATCACAAATTAAGCATCTGTTTTGAATGCCAGCTTCACGTATAGGATGTATTTTCTCAGTAGTTTATCCTTAACGTGTGTGGGCATAGCAAATTTAAGTTACTAAAATGTAAACCACTTCTCACTCTATTTACTTGGTTTATCCAAAATAGATTGGTGGTAGTGCTGTTATTTCTAGAGGTAGTGCTGAGCCCTCAGTGTTGCAAGAGAGGTGGTTTAAAAAACCTGCCCATTCAAAAGAGAAATAGAAGAAGTTTGTCTTGCTTCTAAGTGAATCTTACCATTACTTTTCCAGTGTTGAAAGGACTGTGAAGTTTACTGATGTATTTGGTTTTATTCTGCCATCTTGGGGAAAGTGCTAAACTGGTATGTGAAAATAAAGTTGATGTGATCTTCAGGGCATGGGAGCAATTAAATCATCTTTCAGCAGTAAGTTCTCATGGAGGCTCTCAGTGAGCTTGTATCTGCTTCCCTTCCCTGCTTTGTTAGCATTAGTAGCAGTGTCAGTGTGCTGGAGTACCCAGGTTCCCCTGCTCGGGAGGAGTCACACTCAGCTGGCTGGGCTGGTGTGCCCTGATCCTTGGCCTGCAAGTGTGGTGTCCTGTGCGAGTGGCAAATGCAGGAGCACCTCATGTAGGTGATTCAAAAAGCTGACGAGGACTAAGACATGGCTGAAAAATAAGCACAATAACAGACTTCTTGCCCCTCCCAAACTCACTTGATCTGTTGCCATCTTTAAAAGTGTAAAAAAAATAAATTCATTACTGGTAATCTTATTAATGTCTAGATCTTGCATAAGTACCCATAACTGCTGCGTGTGTTGCTTGGATGTCTTGAGAGTCATATTATTTTCTCCTCTTAGAGGCAAAAATCAGAGGTCCTGAACAGACTGATCTTAGGGACTCCATTCAGTGGCAAGGACCTTTGCTTTCTCAACTCTGTAGCCTTTTCAAGATTGTAGTGTTTGAACTAACAGTGGCAATACTGCACATTTATGCAACAAAGAGTGTTGTGAATTCCAGTTGTGCCTGAAGTCAGTAGCTTCATTAAATTAGGAAGCAAGTGTGGATCTGCTCCAGCAGAGTAGCCCGAGGTGATGATGATGTATTTTGCATTTGAGTCACTCTTGTGCTAAAGGGAAAGATGTAGCTACAGTTCTGATATTAAACATATCCAAAGTTAGTTTTGCTCACAGGATGTGTTCAGTTGCCTGCCAGAATTTGAAGCTGTAATTTGACACTTCACAGTATGTACAGAAACTGATGAGTGATGGAGTGCTATTTATGGTTAAGCACGAGGTGCAGATTGCCACAGACTTCTGGCCTGACTTTGGAAAACTCAAGTGATCTTAGTCCATCTTCCCTGGCCTTTTTTCAATAGTACAAGCTTTTATGTTGTGTGTGTGTATCTGTTCAGTATTTCAGGTTTCAATGATAACTTTACAGCGTTAAAATAGTTTAAAAATTAATAAAACCCTTGTATTCTGTATACCAGTTGTCAGTTGATCTTTTCTGATAAATCTGTGGATAGACTTTTGGGTCTGCTTTTGGTTACACTGAGTTTTGTTGAACTGGAATTCTGCCTTGGGCCAAGCGGTACATTATGGTTCTGTGATCTAAAAGATAACTAAACTAGAAGAAAAATCATATAGTAAGATGGTGCTTGGACCCTCTTTTGTTGGAGGGGTGTTGTGCTCCCCAGTTCTCATAATCTTTCACTGGATCCTTTGGTGTCTCCCGCACATAGGCTTGTGTGGTTTGATCTGCTTGACTGAGGTGCTTTGCATATTCTGATAAATGTGTTTCTTGCAGTTACCGCTGTGATGATTTTGTAGTCAATGATACCAAGCTGGGCCTGGTACAGAAGGTCAGAGAGCACCTACAGAACTTGGAAAAGTGAGTAGTTTGTTTGCAACCAGACTGCCTTGGGCAGACTTGTAATACTGCATCATTGAAGTGCTGTTTGTTTCCTATGTGTATATGTATGTAAGTATGTGTATCTTGATCCTTCTGTGTGTCTGACACTGTATTTTAATAACCTTTTCATCACTGAGAAGCAGAGGTGCATAACAAATGGATTTGAGTGATCTCATATGTCTCGTTTCTTATACAAGCAATCTTGCAGAAGCAGCATATGATGACGCAGGAATTTAGATATCAATTAACTCTTTCTACCTAAACGATAATTACTATGTTTTCCCATATAAATGGGAGAGATTTTTCAGAACAAAACAAGTAGTGTTGTCATAGCTTTGTAAAAAAAAAAAAATAGAGTAAGTTTTTTTATTAGAGAAATTGGAGCAAAAATGCAGGTGGAAGTAGTCTTCATATTAATTATATAGTTTGATTTGCTAGCAAAAAGATTAAGAAGGCTTATGAACTTGGAACTGTACAGAGGAGACATTGTTCCCTTTGCCTCTGTCTGGTGCTGTTCCACTGGAAAGCAGATACTCTGATCTGGGTGATGTATGTGCTGTGGCCAGTCCTAGAGAGCAAAGAGTGCTTGCACAGTTTGCCTGAAAATCTTACATAATGCCAGGCAGAAGTAAGTGTGCATTCAGTGTTTCCAAATACATCTGAATGCTCCAGAGTTCAAACAGGGCTCCTGCTAAGAAATTGCTGTGATTTGGGGAAATGTCTGGATCCTCCCTGAGTTAAGTGTATCAGTTACTTGGTTGGTTATACTAATATTTTAATTATTTTCCATTCTCTTTTGATGGCCTTGTCAGGTACATAATGAGATGTAAAGATGTTTAAGCATAATAAGTGCACATTAGTATTTTGGAAATGTTCAGGAGATCTAACTTTTTGGGAGGTAAATGATACTGTGCAGGCTTCCATTCTGTGTTATGACAGTTTTGGAATGTTTGGAGGGCTTTTTAATATTATTAAAAAAGAAAAAAAAAAGGAAAAGAAAAAAATCCACCAAGCAAAACCCCAAACCCTGAAACAAGCTATGATTTCGCTATGAAATTAGCAAGAAATCATCTACTGGTTTAATTGAGAGGCCAGTTAATTTCCATGGATGTGCAAAAGAATAAGTGATTGTTTTTGTAACTTAGCATTACACAAATATTACCATTTCTTGTATTTTTATGTAAGTAAGAGAAGTCAGCTATAATACACAAGCGCTAACATTGCACATATTTTTGGTAACTTTGTCCTCATTTTTTTGAAGTTCTGTTCTTAAAGGCTGAGATGATTCTTCTGACAGAAGTATTTTATTTCTTTGACCTAGGAAAATGATCAATATTTTAGATGACAAGTAGCTGCTAATAAGGGCACTCTTGAGGGCACACATCCCTGAGCAGAAGATCCTGCGTGAACTCCCTGGTGGGCTGTGGGGCTGTGCCCTGAGGGAGCTGCAGCCCATTTGCACACTCTGAAGAGCTCATGCAGCAATGGGGAGCCTGTTTGCTGTCAGTGACAACTGGTGACAGATGGAATCACTGTGACAAACATGACTTGATTATCTCTGGTCCATTCCACACAGTCCTTTGTTTTTGTGCTAAGTAACCTCTTCTAATTGCTTTCCAACAGTTCAGCCTTTACATCAGACAGACATAGGAAAAGAAAACTATTGGAAAACTCATCTTTGAACAGCAAGTTATTGAAAGTAAATGTAAGTACAACAGATCTGGTACAGTGAGTTTAAGGGGTTTTTGTAAACCAGCTGAGGTTTATAGTTGGCGTAGACCAAATTTCTGCTTGGTGCACTTTCTTTAACATCTTCTGGCCACACACCTAGAAAAGCCCCTTCACACACAAGCATCTTTGATATTCTGCTGTATTTCTGTTGATGGAGGCTGTGAGCTTCCCTGGGCTTTAAGAAGGGTTTCCTGTCAAGATGGAGCTTTTCTTTTCTGAGCAGGCAAGGGGCTTTGTCTGTTTTTGGGGTTTTTTTAAATTCCCCTAGGTGAAGAGGGCAAAGACAGAGGTGCATTCTATTGAAGGGAGGCTAAGAATAATTGTTAGGGAAAAGTGAAAAATGTTACCAGTTTTTTAAAAGAGCTTAGTAAAACTTGCTTTCAAGAGGAACTATGGCCTATTTGTAAACTTTCCTTCTTCTCATTTCATCTTCCTGCTATTTTAACTTCTGATCTGCGGAATAGCACCCAGGAGAGGAGAGTCCAGCTGTGGCTAGATGGCTGAAGGGCTGCATAGTTTCTTCCAGACAAAGAATGTCCCAAATCAAATGTCTCTGTTTTCCACAGATTGGATTAAAGGAGTTTCTAATTTTCATAATCTCTCCCAGATTTTGAGGGTGGAGAGGGAAGATACTGGCCCAGCTGTATTCAACTGCTTCATTTTCACCCTTGGGAAAGGCGGGAGAGGTGGAGCAGAACTTTTGGGCTGTGGGACAGCAGTGTCACCAAAGGAGCTGGAGCAGCAGCTCCTTCCGCCATAGGAACAACTGCCCAAGAGGATGTGAATGGGAATAAGAGCCTGGGGTGGAGCAGAGCAGTCAGTTGCTGTTTGGCAGTCTGGAGGGGTTTAGTTACTTTTAAAAATGCACTACTACAATCTATTTAGAGTTGTCTGAATGTGCTGTCTGTGCTTCCTGTACTGTCCCAATCTTGCAGAGATTGAGGAAGCCTGGGAGAAATAGTGAGGCTTTCTTGCTATGGCAGTACACAGCATCACTGTCTGCAAAACTCAAAGCCAGTGAAAACCAGAAGGAAAACGCTAGGCAACGTTTAGATATGGAGAAGACAGAATTAGAAAGCATGAACTAAATGCTGCTTCTATTCTTCTTACTCTGTGTGCTGTTTTGTCAGTTTTATTAACACTTCAATATTGCCTATAACAGCAGATTATCTTTTTATTGTTGACATGCTGAATTCTTATCTAGAACTGCAGGGGCACTGTTGCGTATGCATTGGTATTGTGCTGGGGCACTTGGGGCAAGAGTGAGAAAAGAATATGCTCAGGAACTGTGGTGTTTGCACTTTGAGATACTAAAAGATAGCCTAGCTTTTAAATTGTGTTAGAACAATGAAGAATGTCCAAAAGTGTGGTGAACTTCCAGTGTGATATTTTGTAGACAATGGATAGTGTCCAAGTGTTGCTCATCCTAGAATCGTAAATACAACATTGTCCACATTTCTCTTCCCTTTCCTCCCCACCCACCCTGAAGATAATGTGACAAAAAGCAAGCTCATCTGTGGGTTCATTGTTCTAGGCTGTAAATGGTGTGTATTTTGCTTCTCTTTGTTCAATACTTTGCTTTTTCTTTGCACAGTCTACCTTGACTGTTTGTTTCCCAAATAAATGCTGTTGTCTTGTCTTTCAAAAACCCTTCTGGCGACCACAAAACCCCACTAAGACTCAGACTAGTGCTGATGACTCAAAAACAACCTGAAGGTGGCCACACTGTGCATATTAGACATGGGAATAGATAGATGAGGATTGGTAGTTTCATTTTTTCAAAGGCACTGTAGGGAAATTGCTGTTCAGTTCTCACTGAATGCTATTGGACTGTGAATATTCAATGCGTATACACACAAATCCTTGGCAATAAGGGCCTCTGATTACTCTGTGGTGTCCTATTCTCGATTTATTTGCACAGGAAAAGATGTAGTATAGTTTTCTGTTGACAGGAATGAGTAAGAAACAGTTTTCATGTCAAGATGGAGCTTCAAGGCAGTTAGAGCTACTGAGGAGGTTGCTTTGGCTTTGAAACTGCACTCAGTGTAATTGGTTATTGTTCAAACCTATGCTGATCCAACAGTGATGATTCTGGAGGGAGGGGAAGTGGTGGAGCAATGCTAAATCTTTCTTTAACTTAACTGCTCTCATTTGCAGGGAAGCACCACTGCCCTTTGTGCCACAGGCCTTCGGAACCTGGGGAACACTTGTTTCATGAATGCAATCCTTCAGTCGCTCAGGTACCTTCACAGCTTTCCCACACCTCTCAGGGGGCTCGTGTGCTGGAGCATTGGGCGAGTGAATTTGGCACCTTCCCACTGGACAGAAGAGTACTTGGATGGTGTGAGGCACATCCTGTGGTGCAGCATTCCAGAGGAAACCTGCCATGTCCTGGGCCGAACAAGAGGCTGCCCCTTCACTGCTGAGGGTGGTGAAATATATTGAGCTAACTTCCTCAGCAGGTGCAGTCTGGGTTGTTAGGAAATGATAGCTCCGTCTGGCCGGGTGTCTCTTAGTCAAAGCAAAGCTAAAGTGTAATTATTTTAGGAAGTTGGGATGACAATGATATTTACAGATCTGCTCTTTTACTTACAGAAGATGAGCCTTTGCTACAGTATTTCTTGTCTCTTGAACTGTTTGTGATTGCCGTAGTCTATCACTAGTGGTGTTTATGCATTTCAAAGAACCAGCCCCACAATACATAATGATCTTTTTCTCTGCCCTTTAAGGATTTCATTCCTGTTTCCTTTTTCCTAGTAACATTCAACAGTTTTGCTGTTACTTCAAAGAGTTGCCTGCGGTGGAGCTGAGGAATGGGAAGACAGCAGGGCGGCGAACTTACCACACCAGGAGCCAGGGCGATAACAACGTGTAAGCTGTGTGTGCCTTGTGGGCTCTGAGCTGTGCAGGAAACAGCAAATGTGGGCTGCTGGGGCCACTATACACTTTTGATGTTGCACAGTTCACAGGGGACAGAGTCACAGAAGAAGAGTTGTCTACAAAGAAAGAAACTTGTATCCCTTGTAGTTTGCTGTTGCAGGTCTGGTGCTGGGGGGAGAGGCAGTCAGATACATCGGGTAGTGCTGGAGTGTAAAACATTAAATAGTGTTAAGAAGTCCTATTTATATGTGCTGCAGACATTGTGCTACTGAATTCCAGCTAAAATAGGGTCATGGGGATGTGACTGCAAGTCAACATACTGCTATTACTACTACTACTACAAAAATTTAGGAGTTATTCATGATCTGTGTTAAAGTGTTAAAGGGATGATATTAGCAGAGTCTGTACTAAAATGACAGACTGTGGATAGATGTTCAGGTGAGTCCTGAACATCTGAAATGTAGTTTTCCCAAGCTGTGTCTCTTCAACATCATGGGTGGGATTTTGGAAAGGATTTTTACCCAATTGTTACAGTCTTAACCAATCTAGTTTCTGATACTTGTACCATTGAACAAATAAACCTCTAAGGGTTGTAACACAAACCCCCATTAAACACCAGCTTTTACTTCCTTTACAGTTCACTTGTGGAAGAATTCAGAAAGACACTCTGTGCTTTATGGCAAGGAAGCCAAACTGCATTTAGTCCAGAGTCTTTATTTTACGTTGTTTGGAAAATAATGCCAAATTTTAGGTAAGTTTTTAAAAAAAGAAGTGTTCTTGATCGCAACCACATATTCCTGGTGTCCTACTCTAAAATGGGCTGTGTCCACAGGATGCACTCCATGCAGCTTTCCATATGCCTCCAAATGTGCTTTGAAAGGGTCTTTGCTTTGGTCAGCAGTTTGGTGTTCATCAGCAGTGCTTGCTTTTTCCTTCCGCCCTTCTGCCACATGTAGCAGTGCCAGAGAGGACAGGTATCTCACGTGAGAAGCAGTGGCAGTTGTCCCTTTGAGGCAGTGCTCTGGAGAAGGATGGAGCTGTTGACTGGTACGTAAGTGCCAGGTGCATGGTGCTGACAGAGCCCAGGCTTGGCCACAGTAAGAAAGTGATGTAGTCAGATTAAAACAGATATGGCACCTGCAGGCCTAAATACAAACATACTGGCTGAAACTTCCTTGATTCTCTCAAAATACTGTAGTCACCAGCTGGACATGAAATAAGGGCTGTAAAAGAAAAATCTTGTGCATAATTAGCATTTTGGGCCCATACTGACAAAACAGACGATAAAGGGAAAAAGAAGGTTACCCAAGTAAACCCAAGTATCATTCCTCTCCAAGGTCTCCCTGTCCTGGCCCCCGAACCTCTTTCAAAGGAGCACTGAAACCTGTTAGGATATATTGTGATGAAGGTAAGTTGCTCCATGTTCTCAGATAGTAAAGATGTTCTGTTATCTGTTATATCTCCAGCAGTGCTGAAAAGATGCCGTGAACACATCTGCTTAATGAGTAACCCAAACAATATAAATCTGTTTATTCTGTTCTTCACACTGCCAGTTATGTTTCACTTGGCTTAAGAGAATCAAGGAAGTTTAACACCAGTAGTTGTTGCAAGCAGCGACTGAAACATTATAGGCAAACAAACATTATCCCTAATGGCTGTGACCAGTTTTCCTATTACAGTCTTCCCTTCATTCCTGTTAGATCAAGTGAGGAACCTGTTCCTTGAAGTTCCTCGAGCAGATTTTCAGCACTGTGGATTCTATCACAGCTCTTACAAGACAAAATGCTGTGTGTTGTGCTCTTCCCTTTTTCTTCCCAGTTTTCTGGGAGCTTGTCCACGATTAATGGATAAGGGAACTCATAAAATCAAATGGAGTAATAGAGTCAGCTGCTTTTAGCAGGTCCCCACTCCCACATGATCCAGGGAGAAAATCTGAATTTGTTCAGTGCTTAATTGAACCTTATAAAAGCTAATGATGCTGAAATTCCAGTTCTGTCTTGGGTGCTCCCTGGGAGATGGGGAGGAGAAGGCAGATGGATGGACGCGTGGAAGAAAGATGGAGCCAGCAGCCTGTTAGCAGCACACCAGCCACTTTGGGATGTGCTTATGGAGCCTGAGGTGGTGGGGCAGGCGAGGAGCAGCTGGGAATGGGTTCAGTTGTTTTAGTCCAAAGAGATTTTTGTTGTTAAAGTGAAGGGCTGCAAGTGCTGCTCTCCCTGAGGTGGGTTATAGAAAAAGCTGCCACTGCCCCCCATGCCCCTCTGCCTCACACTGCACCAGAGGGTAGAGAATGCCATTTGTGGTTACTACAGGCACAACTGCAGTGCCTCTGCGCTCTCCTGCTGCTGTGCCAGCCCTGCTCCCTGACTGCTGTTGTGCCAGGGTACTTCTGTAGCCTCCTGCCGAGTTGCAAGATGTGTCTTTTGCTGATTTACTGCTGTATAAATAATGTGCTCTATTTTCCTGGTAACTGGTCCTGTTTATACCCTATCTCTTGCCACTGGGAAAAAGAGTGATGGCAGTGGGCTTGAATTGAATTGCTTCAGGTGGATGGACATCAGTTTTGTTATACAAGCAGACTGTCAGAGAAACTGTGCTTTTTGCAGAAGGGCTTTACCATCGTAATTTATTTTAAACACTGCATCGTCCATATTGTGTCCTTTTAAAGATCCGTATCTATACTTATGCTTTTTAACAAATCCAAAGAATTTTCCATCTATAATTAGCATACTTGTATGCAAGTATAAATACATGGATCAGGAGCATAGCCAACAGTGTGGAATGATTCCCAAGGTTTATTTGTTGCAGAGCAAGTGCGCTAAGCTCTTTTACGAGGAATTTCATGTTGAAAAGGTGTCTGAAGCAAAGACTTTCCATAAATTTAATCTTCAGCTGTTTAATGTGGTTGCTTATATGGTTATTGAAGAAATCTGTATTCAGTAAACTAAGCAAATCCTGTGTTACCTCAGCAACTTCAAAATCGTGCACAATTAACATGTGGCTTTGAAGCAGAATTCAGTCTTACTACTTTGTTTTAACACATTTGTAACTATTTTGCAACTTTGGGAGAATAAGTCCTCTTTTTGGCTGAACAGGACTGTGGCCTGTTGAAGCGCAGCAGTGTTTCTGTGTGCGGGGTTTTCTGTTGTAGAAGGTAGGCAGTGCTGCCCATGTGTCTACATACAAACTCCCTGATTTATATTAAAGCTGCTGGTTTGGAAGAAAGCATTACTGTAATCCTACAAGGTGAAAATTTTTATTTTGATGCTGTTATCTCCTAGCAATACTTTTGTAGGAGGTATATGTATTCCTCACTAAGCACAGCAGCCTCACATTGCATATTTCTGTTGCACCAAGCTTGTTCTCATTTCTCTCCAACTCTGGGTACTCTGCCATGAGCCTTACGGGATTTTCCCTCCCCTGAGCACTTGCATTAAAAAACTTTGTTTTTCTCTCCCAGACGTTCCTACCTGACACTTACTGCCAGCATTGAGGTGGGGTAGTGGGATGGGAAAGGGGAGGCCTGATAAAACAGCTTGAAAGAATGGACACGAGGAAGAGGGGAAGCCAGCTCCTACTGTGTAGGGATTTCTGTAGCTTAGGCCTACAAAGACTTGCACATATTTATGTCAGTGTTGCACAAAGCTTTCAGTGTTTCACTGGGTATCCTTTCCTGCTTTGTCTCAGTGTGCAGCTTAATGGCAAGTGAACAGTAGTTGTTTGTTGAATTTGATGCATGATTTAGCTTAAATAACTTAAAAGGCACATTTTGCCCTGATGGCATCTCTGTTCTTTTTGGTAAGGTTTGTTAGTGTTGGACTAATAATAGTGATTGAGCAGCATTGCTGCTGATGGCACAGCACATCTGGGACTGGAGCCCTGTCCTACCAAAGCCAAATGCTCAAGAGATGCTCTGAGTACCCCCCCTTAGCTCCTTCTCCCAGAAGATGGTGTGTGAGTTATGCAGGGGAGGTGTGCAACTCCAAGTATGGCTGTAGATCTCATCCTAGAAGGAATAATGGTGCTCTCATCCTAATTATTTCAGACTCATTCATATTGGTGCTGAAAGGTGCATGTGGAAAACAAACCTAGAGACTAAATTCCTGTCTTTGGTGAGGAGGGGAGCCAAACAGACAAGCTGCAAAGGACCGAAATCACTTAATTTGTCTAGATCATTTGCCATGGTTTTCCAGAGGCAACTTGGAAAACTTTCTTGGTAGCAAGCATATATGGAAAGTCTACTCAGTATGATTAAACAAGCAAAGGTTTTTTTCCTGTGACCCTGGTGCTTGCTGTGTGTTGCCTCTAAAACAGTTTTGTTGTTGTTGTTTCCTTTTCTCTTAAGGGGATACCAGCAACAGGATGCCCACGAGTTCATGCGTTACCTTTTGGACCATCTACACCTGGAACTCCAGGGTGGCTTCAATGGTGTTTCACGTTCAGTAATTCTGCAAGAAAATTCTAACCTGTCTGCAAGCAACAAATGTTGCATGTAAGAAGAGCTTTTTAATTTCTTCAGTGCCTTCATGCCTTTGCATGGGTCTGCATGTGGTGGCTCTGAAATTTCAGATCCAGGATTCCTTGTTTTAAATTTTCTTTAGTGCCTCTGCAGCTTTAGGAAGTGCAAAGCTGCGCATTATAAAGATGAGCATTCTGTAGGGTCTGTGTCCTTTCAAAAGGAAGTTTCTTAGATCAGCAGTTTTCACAGATATGAGTGAGTATACAGGCTAAGTTGTAAAGACATTTTAATTCATTAGTCTTTGAGAAATAAAAAACTCTGTACTTTCTATACCCCCTATAGAATTCTTCTTTCTCCCCAGAAGATATCATTGTGTTAGGGTAATAGATAGTCTGAATGCTGCAGGAGCAAAAAAGATGGCCAAAGATTTTGATAGCGAATTGTCAGCAGATCTCCTGGATTAATGACTGAGCAATGAAGTTACAGCATTTCCTGCAGATGATCTTGCTATATTTGTGTATCACTTGACAGTTACAGTTGGTGCTTTTTTTCTGCATGATTTTGATTTTCATGTTACTGTGTACCTTGAAACAGGTGTAATTTGTGTGTTTCACTCCTCTTTCTGTACTTCTTAAAGTACTGCTGTTTCTAAACTCTGTCCCAGCTGTGTTTTCTCTCAGATTCAAGCTCTCACAGAGAGAAAACCTTTTATTTGCTTCAGGAAGGAAAGTAAAGTCAGATCAGCCTGCACATTTGGTCCCTAAGTCCTTGACTCTCTACAGAAAACTTGCATTCAAGTTTTACACTCTGTACTGATGAGGACAGAGTATGCAGGCCTGACGTGCAGGGTTTTATAGATGCATCTATAAGACTGTGCTCTTTACTGCACCTATGCTGTGTTGCTGATGCTTAAAAATCCCTCAGAAGAACGTTAACATGTTTGTAGAATTGATGTGTATTTGAAATCTAAACCAATTTTGTTTTGTCAGCATTTTAAATGTCACAATTCAAGGAGAATTTAAACTCTGTTCACCTGTGTACTGTAAATTTGTCTTGAGAAAGGCTGCTCATGTGCACAGTGAGGTGGGGTAAGCTGCCTTCTGGTGAGGTCACATGCACTTTAATGCCTACAGTAAAGTAATGAATAGGCTGTGAATGTTCCCTTCTTGTGCACTGGTCTATTTGAGGAGATGTTTCCTCCTGCTCAGGAAGCGTTCAGATGAACTGTAAAGATGTGGGTGGAGCGCAGGTAAGGAACACAGGTTTCTGCAAGCCTTAGTGTCATGTCTGTGAGCACGAAGTAGCAAGGTCGGGAGTTATATAATAACATAACTTAAAATCTTTTTTCTTTTTTTAAATTGGACTATGAGAAACAGGCCCATTACATAATCTGCTAAAGAAATTAAGCAGGAGAGTAATGAAAGCTTAGAGAACAATGCTGATACTGCACATTGTTTATCATGTCTTAATGCAACACAAGCTGTCGTTGGCAGTGACGTGCAAAAATGTGCTGAAAGAAGTCAAAAGCACGTGTAACAAAGGGGCTGTAGAGTTAAAAATACACTTGATTTACCTAGGACGAAGGGTTTTTTGTTTCAGATAAAACCTTAATTACAGGGTTAAAATGCTGTACTTGTGTGAGCATCAGGTACTGCTCTGCTGTAGATATCACCCACTGTACCACAACACTGGCAGTTTGAGCATCTGCTTTCGAGCACCACAGCTCACCCTTTCTTTAGGTCCAGGATCAAGCAGTGCAGCCACCAGACACATGTGACGTGCCCTGGGCAGTGCAATGGGCACTTCTGCCTGCAGCACCCCGTCCCTGTTGCACATGGACCCTCGGTGTGTTCCAGTGGTGGGAGGTGTGAGCACCAAACCTGGAACAGGTGTTGGGAATTCAGCTCAGGCTTTCTGGCTGACTGTACTTCTCTGATATGATTTGTCTAGAAATGGAGCGTCTACTGTTGTCACTGCCATTTTTGGAGGCATTCTTCAAAATGAAGTCAACTGCCTAATATGTGGGACTGAATCTAGAAAGTTTGACCCATTCCTAGGTAAGGTGCCTCTTGTGTTCCAAATACCATGTGACTTAGGGCAGAAAAAATGAATCTAAAGCTCGATATATTTAGATGTCACATGACAGACCCAGAGTTTCAGCCTGGAAAGACCAGGCATTGTTTTACTCAGCCCTAATTTTGTTTTTTAAATCTTTGCTTTTCTAGACCTTTCGCTAGATATTCCAAGTCAGTTCAGAAATAAACGTACTAAAAACCAAGAGAGTGGACCAATGTGCACGCTACGAGGTAAGAGTGCTTGGGTGATGAAATCATACCAGGACTATGATGTTTGTCTTTCTAGTCAGAGTATTTCTAATTTATTTCGCTCTTCCCATCTGCACTGCTGCCTTATGGGTATTTGCTAAGGCTCTGTCCTTGGAAGAATGTGCTCGTGCCCACAGTAATGGTGGCTCTTGGGGGTTCTGCATTTAAATCACATCACTGCAGTCCAGCAGGTTGGGCAGCAGTGCTGTTACTGACCTTGGTTTTTACAGGATGTTAATTTTTACAGATTTGTGAATATACTTGTCGAAAATCATGTAATATTCAACAAAACTGTGTTGCTGTGTCTGTTCACTTTGTATCTAAAGCTAAACAAGCTTTAGAAGTTGAATATTCTGTTAGAAAGTAATTTATCTGTGTTTGAAAGCAGTTGTGCTGAATGTTGGATGGACTCTTGTTTGAACAATGGAGATTTTGTGAATGCCTATTTTTTTTCTTTCAAACTACTTCCAGCTGCTTTCAGGAACAGGGAAGGTTGCATGTTACAACATGCTGTTGTATTAAAGCATTATTATACAGCATTTTGCTGCTCAAATGGATTTAACTAGAATGACTGCAGCAGATGAGCACACCTCTACTGCTGTATTTGTTGTATTTCATGTTACAAAAATCACTTGCTGTATCTGCTTTTTTCAGATTGTCTTCGCAGTTTTACAGACCTGGAAGAACTTGATGAGACAGAGCTGTATATGTGTCACAAATGCAAAAAGAAACAGAAGTCCACAAAAAAATTCTGGATTCAGAAACTACCAAAGGTTTGTTATAAGCATGAGAAGTAACTTTGTGACAAAATGCCAAAGGAAATAATGACTCAACCACCCCCTCCCCATGGCTGTTGTAGTGTCCAGCACTGAGTTCGGCCCCCTCCTCTAACACACCTCTTGGAATTGTGCCCCTGCAGGTGCTATGCTTACACTTGAAACGCTTTCACTGGACAGCATATCTGAGAAACAAGGTTGATACATATGTTGAGTTTCCCTTGCGAGGCCTAGACATGAAATGCTACTTGTTAGAGGTAAGAAGGCTTACTGACACT
This sequence comes from Origma solitaria, assembly GCA_013397895.1. Taxonomy (NCBI): domain Eukaryota; kingdom Metazoa; phylum Chordata; class Aves; order Passeriformes; family Acanthizidae; genus Origma; species Origma solitaria. Next base: position 495,806 of record VZRL01001215.1, read on the forward strand.
TCCTGCAGCAATTTGTTCCATGACATATGTCTTCTGTACAAGTAACTGTGGGTGCTATTGAGATTTGAAGAGTTTTCTGGTTTTTTTCCTACCACAGCCTGAAAACAGTGGCCCTGAGAGCTGCCTGTATGACCTTGTGGCTGTGGTTGTGCATCATGGCTCAGGGTGAGTACATGGAGCAGGCCTGTCCTGGCACACACCTTCTCCCACTGAGGTGCATGCAGAGTTAATGAAGGGATTTCTGTGCCTAGGGAGTGTATTTTAACCAGGGGAAATAAGCTGTAGTTTATAGACTGGCAGGGAGCTAAGCTGAATTGATTTAGATAGATCCTATAGAGTCAGTCCTGTTAATTCCCCTAGGCAGCCTTTGGGGTTAATGACTACATGTGTGAGATTAAATGAAAATAGTCTAGTGCCTCTACAGATGAAAAGCCCTAAACCAACAGGATGAGTCAGGGGGCCTTCCAGAAATTAATGCTTCATTTTGAAATTCTTACTATGAAACAGGAATATTTTTTCCTCTTTTATTCATGTTGGAAGGTGCATTTGCATTTATGCTAGAGAAGTGCGTGTGCATGCTTGAAACAACTTGTAGCCCAAAGATGGGTATGGTGAAAAAGGTTGTCACCATTACCTTTCCTGCTACAGCAGTGAAGGCTCACAGGCACACCCCAGGACTGTCTACCGGGCATATTTTAAAGTAAAGTTACTTGGAAGTCTTTTTAACTTTTCTCCAAGTAACGGTAGGAGAGACGAGACAAGGTGTTCTTATGATTTAGGCAGTCTCTGGGTGTGAACTGTGAAAGGAGTTTTCTTAAAGAAATGTAACCCTACCACAACTTTGCTGATAACTGAATTTAAGTCACAGTTCTGTCCAGAGAGCCCCTCCCTTTGCTTTGTCTAGAGGAATGGTCTGAACTCTTGTATTTGACTAAAGGCAGCTCATGTAGAAACACAGTGCAGTGCATCTGACTGGTACTTCAGAGTCATAGAAAATCTCTGTGCACAACAAAGGAGAGAGAAACTTGAAAAATTGTCTTCTTAATATTCTGGGATCAATTTTGTTGTGAGTTCTGTGGATTACATTTAGGCCTTATGAATCTCTCTGGCCTGAAACGGCAAAGATTTCTGAAAATAGAGCATAGTGAGATTTTTATAGCTAATGCTGGAATAGTAACAGATAATGGGCTTGATTTGCACATAAGGAAATACGGCAGGTCAGTGTTGCAAGAAGCATTGCTTGCACAAAAAGCTACAGGTTTTTATATAAAAGCCCCTTTAACTCATCCCAGTAAGTACTTTACTTACTGTAAAACTTTAATTTGGAGAATTTTGAACCCCACTGCTGAAGAAGGGAAGCATTGGCAGTGGAGGGCTGTGAGTGCCCTCCTTGCTCAGGCTGCTGGCAGTCCCTTAGCCGCAGGAGAAGGTGCCTGAGTGAGGTGTGTGTGTCCCTGACTGTTGTCCCTCTGCCCTGCCCCCACAGCGTTGGCTCAGGCCATTACACAGCGTACGCGGCGCACGAGGGTCGCTGGTTCCACTTCAACGACAGTACTGTAACCCTGACTGACGAGGAGACCGTGGGCAAGGCCAAGGCCTACATCCTCTTCTACGTGGAGCGGCAAGCCAAGCCTGGAGCAGAGAAACTTTAATACCTCCTTTGCATTCTTACTTATCAAGTCCACCGGACAAACATTTCCATTTTTCCATAAATACTTGATCCAAGACTTATTAATTTCATTGTGCACTTTTCAATTTCCTCTTGTGGGTTTAGTTTTGTTGTGTCAATGGTAGCATTTGACTTACTGAACTTGGACACAAACTAACTTTTTTTTTTAGTTATACCAGAAAACCTCAGCAGATTTTGATTTGCTGCTTTAGTTGTGATAACTCAATTTTTATATATATAGTTTCATGAAATAGTTATTTGACTTTTTTATATTAATGTTTTCAGTTCTCACTTTCTAAAGGCACATTTACATCCAAGAAACTTTCTGTCCTCCTTACAAGCAAGATAAATGTGCTTCTGATCATGAAGAGCAATACTACTTTGTGCTGTTCTCAGTGCTATTTTGTAGATACGATTTAATCTCTTTAAATCAAGGAATTGTTTGCACGTACTATTTTCCCTCGTGCAAGAAACTTAAACAGTGACCTCTGACCAATCATTCTTCGTCTGCAGAAGAGAGGCATCATTAAATAGACCAGGTAATTGCTGCTATAATTGGTGTGTATTCAGGCTGCTGACTTTCAGGAATCATTGTAAATAAACAGTTGGTTCAGTTGTATCAATACTGCAATTTAATTCAAGTATTGCTCAGCTGTGCTCTGCCCTCCACCCCCTTCAAATTTAAAACAATTACCTTAAAATTACTTGTCTAAATTGTCTTGAGATTTACATTTTTTTAACGAACCCGAATTGCATTAGATATCTCTTGGTTTAGGCTGTTACCCTGAAATTTGATCATGAACACTTACTTGCTTGAAAATTTGGGAGACTTCCTGGTTGTAGAATCGCAAGTAGAACCCTTTTGTTGCTGGTGGGAATTGGGAGTAGAGCCCCAAGGGCCGGGGTTTGTGAGAACAGGCTTAGGTCTAAAGGCAGCTCTGCTCCACGCCTGCAGTTCACCTTGAGCAGCAGGAGGCCATGGTGTTGCAGGGGCTGTGCATGGAGCTGTCGTGTCAGTTCAAATGCAGATTCCATGGAGGATGCTCATTGTCTGGCAGCAGGGCCCTCAAGCTGAGCCAAGTGTGCCTGTGACTGGAGCAGGCTCAGGGGACATGTGGCAGTTACATGGCCCACAGTGGCATTTTCATTTAGTCTCTAGGTGAACACTGGAGGCATGATGCAGTTCCTACAGCCTTGCTAGGTAATGGAGACTTAGGCTAAAAAACCCCAACGTGTTTTAGCTCTACTGCTGTCCTGAAAAGTGGATGTGAGCTGATATGAGGGGGGGGGAAAAAGGCAGACAGGAAAACCACTCTTGCAAAAGCCAGAAATGTGACATAAAATGTGAAATTTGACAAATGTTGCATTTCAGATTTGCTCCCCCAGCCCATCCTTTCCAGCTGGCCCCCTTGAGCCAGACAAGGAATGGCACACACTGCTCAGTAAGAGTAGAAAACAGTCCATGGCACATCCCACCACCAAACAGTGGTGTTTAGTTGTGTCAGCAGTAAAATGCAGTTGTCTGAAAACACACAAGAACTCCAAATGTGATTGCCCATTCTAGTCAATGCCTCTGAAGGACACAGAGGGCAGGCTGGAGTGGAGCCCAGAGCAGCCTAGGGCACATGGAGTGCACAGCAGTGCCTTGCCGTGGGCTCCTGCTGCCTGTACATGGGCCAGGGTAAGGACACATCACAGGCACTTGTTTGGTACAGGGTCATTCTTGAGGGCTTTTTCACAGCACCTTAAACCAGGAAAGGGAGAAATTGGCTTAATCTGAAACTACAGCAGTCATTCAGCATAGCTAATAGGGTATGAATATGTACACAGGTTAAGACTATAGAGTTATTATTTAATCCAATGACATATATAAGGATGTTGTCTTTTACTTAAGTTGAACAATAAACAGAACTTTTCATTGCTTTAAATTATAGATAGTTTGTCACCTTCCATTCTTCCATTTCTTGAGGGTAGAGCCTTTCTTCTAATCAAAGAGAATAGGTTGCTGATACTTACACAGGCAGAGAAAACAGGGCGGATGAAGCACTGTACCACATTTGTGCCCTTCCTGCTCACAAGGAGCTGTGTAGATGCCAGCTAGAGCTGTGTTTTTTCTGCATGCTGCTTGGACTGGATTCCTTTAGAATTTTACCTTTTAGAATGCCAAGCTTAAAACACACAACTAGCTCTGGGCCAGCAGCAGTTTAACTTAGAGTAGTCAGGTAGATGCAGCGTTCTTGCAAAACAGTGATGTAAATGTGCCTTTCTGTATTTTTAGACATTTAAATTTGTAATCTTCAGCAACATTCACTTATTTTAATCAGCTTCTACTTCTCGGTAATTGTTTGGGTCAGAGTTATGTTCTCACTTGAGCATTTTCGTTCAGTAGCCTGCAGCTCCTGGGCAGTGGTGTCTCCAGTAGGGCCCGTGTGGGGCCTGGCCTGGGAACACAATGCAATCACAGCAGGCTGTCCTTGCAGCAGGTGCTGATCAGGACTCAGCCATATGCTTTGCTGGAATGAGTACATTGTAAATCCTTTCCTAATTTAACTTTCTCCCACTGCAAACCCAGATGGACAGTATGAACAGTTTGTTGTGGCAACACAAGTATTTCTCTTCCTGGTGGAGAACTTTGCTTATCCACTGTATTCTATTCAGTGTGGTGTCAAAAAGAAAAAAAGTAACTGAGCACTGAACCAATAACATATACTGCACCTGGCCTAGTATTACATTTTTAACCTTACTTGTATATCCTATATTTATCTACTAGCTTGTGGGGGGGGGATATCTCTTTCATTTAAGCCAAATGTTTCTTTTCTACTTACTGCTGATCACAGTACACACTAGCTGGCAAGAATTTTTTTTCTTGCTTGAGACTGCTCTGCAAGCAGCAACTGCTCTCTACAGTTCAAAGACTTGCATATTTTTCACCAAAATGCGTCGAATCAAAGGTTGTCCTTTTGTTAGTAATTGTTTAGCCACGTATACAACTGGAGCCAAGATTTATGTCAATCAAAACTGCAAAATGTCCAGCTCCCAAATGTCAGTGAGAGAGGAGCGTTTAAAACTTGGAGACAGGCAGGGACAGTGGACTTGTATTGAAAGCAGGAGGCCATTTATGAAGATTTTACTTAAATCAATGGAAAGTGTAAGACGTGGTGTTCAGAAGTTCCCCCAGCAATGTTTCATTACTGATGTGTCTGTGTCTTACTGATGAGGTAATGGGCACCTTGACAACTGATTCCAACGTGCTTTAGGATATTCTCAAGTACTGTAGTGCCATAGTTGTAACTGTTTACCATTAAAATCTTGTGTGTAATTTTCAGTGAGGATTACTGACTGTGCTCATCTTGTGTGTTTCTGGAGCATTTCCAGGATGAATGTGAATTATATCTCATCACACAGTGTGTTTATGGAAAATGTGCCATTAAAGTGTCTCCTTTCCTTAGAAAATGGAACTTCTCTTGTCCTTCTGCAGGCTTGCAGACCAACATTAGTGTAAGTCCTCTGAACACAGATGGCAGAGTATTGTACTGTATTCTGGGAAAAACAAAACAAAATAAAGCCATTGCAGTGTTCCTAACTCTTTAACACCTGTACAAAACTTAGCAGCATCTACCCCCAGGGAGGACCTGCCATTCAATTTTAAAGTTGCCTTGTCACCCAACTGCTGTTAATTTGTATGTCAGATTGTGGCGTGTCCCCTCTGTCTGGCAAGAGTCCATCCTAACATCCTTGTCATTTGGCTTTGCTGGACTGTTGGTTTGTTGTTCATTTGGGTTTTTTTAAAAGTAATATTATAACTCTTGAGAAATCTCAGCTGTTTAAACCTGCTCAAAAATGAAGGTAAGTTCTTGGGAGCTGAAAATGCTAACATGAGAATGAAGACCACCACCTGCAGGCACACCTTTTAAGCTGTTTTCCAGTGACTGCCTTACCTGGTATGTGCAATCTTCTTGTGCCTGTTGTGGCTTCATAAAGTACTCCTGGCACTGTCCAGATCCTGTTTCTAAGGGGCGGGGGGGGACGGACGGGGACGGACAGCAATCTCTTTATCTTTTCAAGGAAGATTAAATGACAGAGGATATGAGACCAAAAGACTGGCAGTTGTTAAATGCAGCTTACTGTAGATAGTAATTTTCTACTAACTAAAGAATGAAGCATAAAGAATTGCCATTTCTTGGTGTATGACAGCTGTGTGCAGACAGGTGAGTCAAGCACTTCCTCGAGCTATGAAGCTACAGTTGTTGCAGACTACAGACAAATTTCAGATCTTGGTTTTCAAAGCTGAATTTTAAACTGCACTCTCAGGGTAAGAAGGAAAAAGTAAACTTGAGTCCCACTCAAACTTGTCCTGTATTAAAACACTCCTAATTAAAATGTACAATTATAAAAGGTCTCCCAGCTCATACCTGTGTGCAGGCCACTTGATAAACTCCCCCAGTGCTATTTGCTGTCATTATCTATGGCTTAGCTGAATATAATGCTCTTGTTTAACAAAAGGCTGAAGATGAAGGTATTTTATACTTATCTCAAGCGTCTTTCATTCACAAGCAGGAAAGTTAAAAAGAATCTTACTGTTTCTAATTTGAACCTGCCCTTGCTGTAGCTTTATTTTTCTTCTAGGAGCAACTTTCTGCTACAGTTTCTCTCATTACTGTGAAACAAATACTTTTACCTGGAATATCACTTTTGTATCTCCTTTTTTCCACCCTTTGGTGGACAAAAGGTTTCTATGGTAACAGAATTAAACCTCCAAACCCAGAACAGCCCAGCTTCTGAAACTAACATCTATTAAAAGCACAAGCCCACAAGGAACTAAACATAGCCTCGCTGTTCCCATGCGTGGCTGCCTCTGTCATTGCTTCCCTCCTGCAGAAGGTGGGGACACAGCCAGCTCTGTTTATAGAATCACAGCTCAGCCTCAAATAACTGTGCAGGAAACTGCCCCTAAAACTCTGAGGCCTGTAAACTGAACCTGCAGCGTGTGTGTCTGTGTTTCAAGGCACACAGAGAATTTTTCAGCTCATTTTAAAAGCTATTTGTCAAAGTTCACTATCCATGTGACACTCCTTGACCATGAACCAAAAGTGCAACCTTAGAACAATCAATGAACAAATACAGACTAAAAGTGTGGTACACTGCAAAACCAAACTGCTGCTAAGAAAAGCCAAATCCCCTGAATGGGAAACACTGACAAAGACACTCATGGCAGCTGTAGCTACACCCCCCACTCCCCACTCCAGTAACTCAGCACAAGAACTTCACTAAACTTCAGGAGAGTCTACAAGGGGGGAAAAAAAATCCCTTTTAAGGAAGCATTTCATGACAGTCAAGTTGTACATGCCCATTCCCTTGCCTGAGACAAAGGCAGCACGAGCTGCATGCATGGTTCTTTTCCTTTCCCTGTTCTGAGCTTCTGCACCAGTTGTTAGCCAAAAATAAAACACCATTCCACAACCATATATGTGCAACAGCCTTCTGCTGAGTGCAAGCCCCCTCCAGCACTGCTGTTACTCCACGAGGCCAGGAGACTCTGCCACTGCTGCCGGGCTATGCACATAACCCAGCTCAACCGGGAATGCCTTCTGCATCTCTTCTCTTTTCTGGACAAAAACAGCAGGAAAAATTTAGCAAAAACATGTCACAAGTTGCTAGAAGTGTTTCAGGATCCTTTACTGTGGTCTTTGTTGAACTTTCATTCTCCAGTGGAACTAAAAAAGGATAATTTTTTCCTGGGACCTGCTTTAAAATACTTATCCATCTGCTGGTATTCAGAGAGAGTGAAGGTGTGTAACATTGAGGACTGGATGAAAAACAGTCTCCAGAAAGACTTTTGTAACAGGCATGAGAACACTGTCAGTGATTTTTTACTAGACGTTTGTAACAGGTACGTTCTGTGGGTGTGAGTGTGCAGTAATGCCTTGAAATGAGTGAAGTGAGAGTTATTTCAAATACTCCATAGCACCTGCCTGAAATGGAGCATGAAGTACATGAGTGCATTGCCTTTACAATTTTAGTGTAATGTTAAGTTCATTTTACAGTGGCAAAAGTGTATAGTTCATATAGATTTTCCTTAAGCCTGCTCTTTCCTTCTAAGAATGAGTAATTAATATGGGAAAGTGCACTCCTGCCTCCCACACTGCTGCTTAGCTGAACTGCACCATTCTGGCAGTGTCCGGGGGAGCCTGGAGCAGAGCCCTGATTTCAAACTGTGAACACACCTTGTAACAACCAAGTTCAGTAAACAGGTTACTAAATGTCAGCTTTAGTTCAGTCTACAAAACAAATATTGCTGTTCTACTGAAGTTTAAACTCTTAGCTGCTTCAGTAAGGGAAGAGAAACAGCACTATGGAAAAGCAGCTCTGGTGCACAGCATTTCTTGTAACAGCTCTCTGCTGAAGGCAGCTCTCAGGGAAGAACAGATCAGTTACAGGAGGAGCTCACGGGGGTAGAGCCAATGCCACTGTGTTGGTGACACCAGGGCTGCAGCCAAAGCGCCACGGCAGTGCCTCCCCTGCCAAGGCACACCTGTGCCACAGCCAGCCCTCAGCTTTGGAAGGAACAGCTGAAAAAAGCCAACGAATTATGGGATACTGACAGGACACAGTGTTTTGGTGAGAGCCAGCCGCAGTGCAATCTCAAGGACTGAAAGGCAGCTTCTAAACAGGGATTAAATTGAAAGTACAAAATTTCTGATGTAACTGTTCTAGAACAATTGATAAAAATCTGATTAAGGAGAAACCAGCACACCTGTGCCTACAAAGGATAATAGAAGATCCTGCCCCTTAGTGTAGCACATCCCCCTGTGCACTCTGCCAGCTGAGCTGGAGATGTGGCTACCAACAAAAAAAACAGAGGTAAACTCTGCCTTTACTAAAGCTGAACATTAAGATCTACATTATGCCCTCACCTACTTGTGCCTTCTTCCCCCAGGTGTTTTTCCAGACTTCATATTTATTCTTGATGGTATTTGCTTCTCCAAGCTCTTATAATTTATTTCTCCCATCTCACCTGTCACCATCCTGCTTTCAGATGTCCAAATTTGCTGTCTCTGACCCTCTCTGGATGTGGCCACGTTACAGACGACTGCATTTTGCAGCTTCTCAAAAACTGCCCAAACCTGAAGAGCCTCAAACTGGAGAACTGCGTGCGGATCACTGACCACACTCTGGAGGCAGTGACCCTCTACGGGGGATCGCTGAGAACGCTCCACGTGGATTTCTGCCGCAACATAACACAGGCTGGGCTACAGAGAGTGAGGGAAAAGTGTCCTTCAGTAATGCTGAGAGCAGACAGAAGTGCTAACATGATCCCAGACAGTAAGCCAGAAAAAAAGCTGATGCTTGAAAAAGCATCAAGAAAATTAGTTCAGCTTTAAGTACAGCAAATTATAGAATGTGTAATCAATGTGGGTATTTTACCTCACTCTGAGGTAGCAAAGAACTGTGGCTACTTCCCTGGGTTCTGGTCAAATCCAAACAAATGGCTGATCTGTTTTGTAAAGCGTGCACTGGGAAAAGGCATGCATCTCCTCCTGGACAGGCTTAAGGAAAAACCCATTTGCTCTCTTTTGTTCCTCAAAACTGGAAAAACCCTCCATTGCTGTCACAAAATGCCAGAGCTACTGAAAACTGCAGTTGTGGTACCCTCCTGTTGCAGATGCACCTCTCTCAGAAGAGGGAAGCAGCAGTGTGTTCATTGAGGCCAAATAATTTGATGGAGTTTAATAAATTTTATGGACTTTTTATCAAATTTAACAGAAGTTTAACAAGGTGCAGTAAGTTTGATGGCAATATTCACCCGACCGCATGGAAGAAACACACAAACAGTTTGAAATGAGGCAGAATGAGTCAGACAGAGACCCAAGAACACAAACACTAAGGAAGAGCCTCCCACTGAGACACAAGGTTCAGACTGGACCCTGCACTTTCTACACTCCGTATGTAACGGGCAAGGGCATGAAGCCACAGCAGAGAGAGCCTGAGGTGTTGGAGAGTTTTCACAAATTTCAGGGCAAGAGTGATTAACAAACTTCTGTTAAAGGGCATATCCAGTCAGTCATTCCATCCACTGAGGGGGTAACCACTCCCTGAAAGGTCTTTCTAGCAAAAGCAGGGTACTGACAAGCAGCACTTCCTCAGTGATTAACAGTAGCAGCCAATTCACCAGGCTTTTTTATGAAATGAGGGAAGCATGGATCCAAGGCACACAAAACACAGTTTGATCCTCTGCAGGATGTACTTTCATAATGTTAGATACACCAAGTTGTTTTTTAAAGCTGATGGTTTTAAAGGTAGTGAACAGTATGAACAAATGCTAGTTCAGAGAACTAACTCACAGGAAAAGACAGTGACTAATAGCCTGTAGCTTTAAATGCTAAATTAGGAACACACTACAGAGCAGCTCTATAGAAACACCCACTTCTCACTGCAAAGTACAAAACAAGTAGCTATTTTCATCCCAAAGCACAAGACTGTCCCTTTCCTGAATGTGGCTCTCCTACCTGGAAGTGAAACTTTTTTTTAACATGCTTTCGATGCTATGCCACCTGATCTGCAATATTTGACACCAAACAGGACTTTACAGCTATCAACAGAACTGAATATACTTACCCTCCTTCCTTGTCCTGGTTAATTGATCCACAGATATCCTTGGTACTCTCTAATTTTACTGAGCTAAGAAATAAATCCCAGCATTACAGCAACTCAGTCAAACAATGCTGCAATTCTAGAGAAATACCTGATCAGCATGAGCATCCATCAGAAACACCCAGAAAACAATCAAGGAAAACGGATTATTGCATCTTCATAACTTAGAGAGATTTAACAGCATAACACTACGAAACTGGAATTTCATTAACTCATTCCTAAAGTTAAGTAGGGCCCTTATCCACCACGAAGTAAGGAAGAAAACTGGAAGTGTGGACAAGGGCCAACAGCAATCCTCATCCAGCATTTACAGCTTGGGAAGGACATTGCTGAGCTGAACAAACTCACTGGGATGTGGAAATTGGGAAGCTGACACAACTCGTACCTTGGATATGCAACACCAGTTCCACACATGGCTGACAAGCCAAAACAAGGCTTGTCAGGATTTTCTACAGTCACAGCAGTAAGCAAAGAGCTCCTCGCGCTGCCAGCTCTCCCAGCACTCTGTGGTGAAAGACACGTCTGTAGGTGTAACAGCAACAGAATTTCAAGTAGCTACAAGATAAGAAAGCACATTTGCATCTGTCTACGTATTACTTAGTATATGTACTAAGTATTTGCGAGTATTCTACCAGGACTGTGGGGGGCAGGGTATTTTGTGGGGTTTGTGGTTTGCTTTGTTTTCCATTTTTCTTTTACAGAGCTTCAAAGGGGCTTGAAACACTCTCCACTAGGTTTCTTTGCCTATTTGTATACAAATGCTCTAACTCATAACTTTGCTCTTCCCCTCTTTGAATGGGAATATTTGTTCATGACATGGTAAAACCTGAACATGATTGTGTTGATGTATTTTTTCAGCATCAATAACAAATTTTCTTGCTTTGGAATCCAATTTGAAAACTGAGTATAGAAAATTATTACATTTTACTTAGGGTATTATAGAAGCATGGAAACATGTCTACGGTTTACTTTGGTTCCAGGTCATTAAAGTTCCATCAAGCACAATCCTTTAATTAACATTTCTCTCATTTTACTGTAAACTGCCTCCAGAAATATCTTCATTATCCAAGAAGCTAACTACACAGTCCATATAAAACTGCCATTTTTAGGCACACTTCTATTACTTTCTGTGGCTAATTGAAACAGGCTGACAAATCTACTAAGTCAGACACATCAGTGAGGTGTAGAAGGCAGGAACACAGGACTTGATACAACCATTTCCCCATTTATTTAAATACTGTAATTTTTACCTATTACACCTATAAATTTAGACCAAGATGTGAATATACATTCCCATGACACAGTGATGGGACAGTGAAATCTCAGTCCAGTTTGGCACCTAATACACAATGAGGCAAGAAGCCAAGTCTGCAGGGTTCAGCACCCTGAGACCCTCCTTCCCCCAAACTGTTGATCCCCCCCAGTGTTTCACATTGCAGTGTGGTCCTTGATCACAGCTAAAAACCTTTTGCCTTTTCAGGAGCCCACAACTAGCCCTGAGAGAACTTCACCAGATAAAACCTAGATCTGCAAACTTTTCCAGCTTATCAAGCCCTCCCTTTGAGCACCGGCAGCAATACACCAGCTCAGTCCTGGGACAACCACAAGTTTCCCAATCAGTCCTTGCTAACATACAACAAACACATGAGAGAAAACAACAGGAATTTCTACCCTACGCTCCAGACTCAGATGCACCAGTCTTGTCCCAGGTGCGATGACACTAATGAACATTTTTACCAGCCCCCAGTCCCCACAGAATCCTCCCAAGGAATTCAGGGAGGAAAAGGGTGGGAGAAAGCAGGGGCAGAGCAGCTCTGACTCACCTGGGGACAGACTCTGCCCTTTTCCCCCACCCAGGTAAATCCTGCTCTGAACACCAAGCAGCATTTGTAGCTTGACACCAACAATGTCTTTTATAGAGACAGTGGGCAATTATCTGTTGTCTAGCACTTCCCTAAGACACGGAGCAGAGATTTCTTTGTGCAGTACACTGCTGTCCTAACCAAACAGGAACATTACTGTGTAGGCCAAACCATGCTGATCATAATAGTTACAGCTACAACAAAATGAGATCAAAGCCAGAACTAAGAACGTGAATTAAATCCACAGCCTCCACTACTACCCTGTCACTTCCATTGTAATTTTTTCATGCTCTGAGCAGGAATCAACTACATCAATGTATCTGTTAAAATTATTATTATTTTCCTCAAAGAATTTAAAGTTTTCTGATTCAGGGTGGCAGCACGTTGTTACCATCAACAGCTGCTCCTGAGGAACAAATGTTTTAATAAAAAGCAAGAAGGAACCAAGCACAACATGAATTTGTATTGCACACGAGGAATGAACAGCAGTACACCCGAACAAGGCAGGGCCAGCAGAATGCAGAGCACGGGGCTACACAGCACAGTCAGGCAGGATAAACACTTTAAGATGCTTCAAATGCCACACCCTGTCTAAACACTGTAAGACTGTAATTTCCTGAGACAAAATATAAAAGTATGAAGACTGAGTAAACCAACCACAGTTCACAAATGCATACAAGCAACCGATTCTTGAATTTGCTTTATTTTTTTCTGCATAAGGAACCCTGCACAGGCAATTCAAATTAAAACAAAATAAATATGTGAATATTCATGTAAAACTGTCCTGGCTAATGAACAATTATACACAATGTACAACTCTTCATGTTCACTGGGAGGGCTTACAAATGTACTATTCCCAACAAAAATGCACCAAAATGTTTCCATGCAAACTTATCAAAAGTGACCAAAAAAGGAGAAAAAACTTACCGATCATACTTTTTTGTTTTGTTTTTCCTTTTTTTCTTTTTTACAATCACAAAAAAATAAAAACATCTAATTTTTTGTTACATTTAGAGTAACTAAAATGTGGCCACCATCTATTAACATCTGGTTTTATGTTCCTAAAACATCTATGGTTACTGTAAAATTATGTCAACGATGAATTGGACTTAGGGCACTATTTGTAGTAAAAGGAAGATGATTTTGTTCACAGAATGTTAATAATCTGTGTCTGAGCCCTCTGCATTGTCCACATTCCGTGAGAGCATGTAATTGTCCATGTCTATAGACCTGCAATTATTGATTGCATAGCGCAAACGCTCTGCCATGATTAGTTGACTGGAGTAAGGTGGGAGCCTCAGTTGAAAGAAACAAGTCTGTGAGGTAGGCAAGCTGTCGTAAGGCTGTGGAAATGGATAAAAGGTGGGACATTCGTAAGTTGTGAATGAAGGAAAAAATGCAACATATCCACATTTCATTGCTCCTTCCCTCCCTTGCCTCTATCATCCACCATTTGCACACTCTGTCTCCAAATTCCTTTTAAGAAGCAGACCAGCCTCCCTTGTTTACAGCATTCGTTTCATCCTTAATTACGTGTAAAACAGCTGTATCACCTCCTCTGTAAATAATTCAAGCCACTACTGAAATTCAACCTTTTGAAAAGTTGACCACACTGCTGTTTAGCAGCCCACTGCAAGATCCCAAACAATGTTCCAATTACATACCACAGTGTGCCTCAACATAAGGCAATCTGAAGGACACTTAACCAAAGACAAGAGACAAACTACTGTTAGCTGAGATTTTGTCAACTTTTTGTTTTGTGCTGTTCACAGAGAATGTGCTTTCACTGCACAAAACCCCAAAGTAATTCCAAATGAACGCACCCTGTACGTAAAATAATACACTGTAAACTCATTTGCAGCGGTTTTAAAACATTAAGAGTTCACTAGTGGTCATATGTTGCCACTTGCATGAAATTAAAACTTAAAAACAGAATCAAAATTACCAAATGAAAGAAGAGATCAGAACAGTTACAGCAGACAGAGGTTTGTTTCTTGTCTTGATCTCCAATCACCAATTGCACCAAATTGATTAAGATGCAATTCATGCAGCCTAAGTCCTTCCACACAATCAAAATGTTTGAGTTTATATCCCATCCCATATTTTCCGGTAAATTTACAGTTATGGAAATTGTCTCCCATTGCCAAAGCACAGACTATACTAGAGAGGAATGAATAATAATAATAAAAAAATAATAATAATGATAATAATAATACAAATAAAACCAGTGCCTTACCCTATCAACCTTCATTATTTGGAATCGCTGAGAGATATCAGCTGTGTTGGCTGGCAATCGAGATCTTCCTGACACAAACCTCATGAAAAGGACTCTTTCCTCGTTTGAAAACTCTTCCAGGGTGTGCCAGAACCACTGCACCAGCTGATGCTGCTCATCAACTTCTCTGTACCGCACAACCTTCTTCAGAACCTCAACCGATATTTCTGGCATTCCACAGACCATTTGCTCCAACTGCTTGGCAGTCAGAAGGGACAGCAAAGGAACGGGAACAATCCAGGACATTCCTTCCCTGACAGCAGCCACCTATTGGCCAAAAACGGGAGAGACATTAAAGTGCAATTGTCTTATCTCTGCCACTTCCTGGGCCACCCAAACAGAAAAGTAACTTCTCAGCTGAGAAATGGCAGAGACAGAATTCCCAACGTCTGCCAAACACAGCCTCCCACACACACAGCCCCTGCAAGGGTTGTATTGTTTCCCAAAATTCTGGGGAATATTACAGAAACTTTAAATTGTAACTGCACGTTCAAGAACATGTTCTGATACAAACCAGAGCTACTTAAAAAAATTAGAAGCTGGCAGCACAAATAATGATGGCTAAACCAAGAAACTGTGTAAATATAAAAAAGGTTTTGTTCCAGCTCAGATGTATGCTGAGAATGCTGTACTTGTTCTGCAAGACTTGGGATTTGGTACCTCTGATAAGGAAGCGGTTTTCTAATGCAGATAATGACACACATGCATCTTTATCTTGTAATTAGAATACTGCTTTCACAAGGGTCACTATACAAACGACAAAATACACAGAACTATGCAAATAAGTAAATGAGCACTTCCCAAAATATACCATGAAATATTTGCAGGTTTTGTGTTATAACAAAAGAGAAAGAGTTTCAAGTTAAACAAATGCTTGTAAATATTTACTTTAGCCAGTCTCTGTGTCGTTCACATGTCCAGTTACAGTGCCCAGCATGCAAAATTGCAGGGTTTTTTTCTCAAGTGAGGCTACTCAAATGGAAGACCAGCTCTGGTTTCTAATGCTCTTTTGCCAACAGAACAATTACTGGGAAAAACAGGACTAAATTTCAAAAAAAAGACCAAAACAGTTTGTGGGCGAAGAAAATCCATGGGACCCAAGGGAGATGGCAGAAAGTCAAGCTTTTCTTGTCACTGAATAAACTGTAATGGGAATGAGCACAAATCACCCCCTGTTCCCACCCACAACGGGGCTGGGTCACATGAGATTCTTACCTGCCGGTCCATTTCATGGAGTCTGTACTCAATTGCCCTCTCCACATACTCTTTCCTGTTTGAAAAGGTAAGTGGGATACTGTTCCCTCCAGGGATTATGGGAACCATTTTACCATCAGCACTTTGGCCAACAAAAGAATCTAAAGGAATCATCTGTTGTGCAAAACAGGAAAAGCAAAAGTCACTCCAGTGATCCAAGTATAGCATTTTACTACAGCTCACCTAGAACTATATATAGTAAGATCATAAACTATTCCAAATGCACACAAAGAGCTTGTTATCCCAACAATGGAGATTGAAATTATAAACACTTATGTGAAGGTCAATCTGATAAAGTAACTGCTTTCAGAAAAAACCTAAAAGCTCTGACTTTCTTATCTTACCTCATGGAAATTTTCTTCAGTAATCCCACTGTCTTCAATGTGAAGAATGCTGTTGAGGGTCTGCACATAGAGCAGATCTACCTCCTCCAAATCCTCCAAGATGAGTGGGATACAACAAAGTTGCTTCCAGACCATTGGAGCCAAATGAAGATCTAATGGCTTTTTTGTACGAATAGCTACACCCATGAGAATGCCCAAGAACTTAAACTGCATCAGATGTTCATCTAAACATGCTGAAGGATTAAAGAGAAACCTGAAAGGACAAAGAAGCAGTGGAAATAGTATTACTCTTATGCTACTATATTAGAAGTAAAAGAGAAAACATTTCTAATACAGCACAGTAACTGCCAGCACATTGATCGGCAAGGGCTATCCAAACAAGATTATTGCTATCTTTAGCTGTTAAAACATTGGAGCTGAGGGAGGCAGAACTCTTGTGCACAAACGCTGGCATCTTGATGTTACTTGAATTCTGCCATCAGCAATCCAGCAAGCCCATGTTAAAGCCATGCCCTGCCTCCATAACAGTCACGTCACAACCTGAAGGAAAAGAAATACTGGAGACAATCCTGAAGTGCCATCAGTTGATGTAAAACAGTCAACAGAAGATTTTGATTTTCACCCACTATCATCTGCAATAAAAGCAAATCCTGGACAACTTACCTATCCCTATTGTAGCCTACTTCAGCTGTAGCATTTGGGGAAGGAATAAGCAGGTCTACTATTCCAGTTTCCAGTTCCTGAAAAATCAACAACAAAAAAGCCTCCTTAGAAAGAGGGAAAGCAAACCTCTGACAGAACCACTAAGACGTTATTGCATAACAAGACAAAATATTTCACAACAGTGATGATTCCTCCTTACAAATTAATATGAAACACTGAAAGTAAACACAGTAAGATGAAGTAATAAAGACATGTTTATTTCAAGACCTGCCTTTATGCTAGACTGTAATGTTTTTTCCTGTGACTGCACTGTGATACATTCCTATTACATGTTTCCAAAATATTCACAGACATACCTGACACATTTCTGTAATGGTGTCATCAAACACTCCCCCTGCATCATCAGCTCCTTCTCCAACCAGTTTCACTTTCCAGGCACGGGAGGGCAAGCGAAGGTCTGATGCATTCAGCTTTACCACTTGCCTTGCTATCTGTACAAAAATGGGCTTGCACTTCCGACCCCTTTGGGGGAAAAAGACACAGCCATAAATGTAACTCACAATCAGGTAAAGGCGACTGAGTCACTTGATTAACAAAGCCGTACAGAGAGCTCAGAATGCCAAAGGGGGAGGAAATGCATGAATGTCAGGATTGACACGAGGTGTAAGCCAAGGCCGGTAGAAGCAGCACTGACCTGGTTGATATCCTTTTCACAGTGATCTGGGGCCCATAGTTCTTGCCCTGCACCATGGTTTTGCCGATGGAGCGCACCATGGGCAGGGTGTACACCCGTGGTGCCAGCAAGGGCCGCAGCTGGCCCTGAACGATTCCCCACGTTCCAGCATTGTAATGAGATGTACTGTTCTGCAATACAGCAAGAAGGAGGAGAAACATATCAATAAAGGATGTAATTCCATTCTTTACAGAATAAAACCCTTCATAGCAATGACTGGCACTTCAATGTTCCCAGGAAACAGGTCAACACTTTTTTGGCTTAGTTTTGGGGCTAGTAAGCTTTTGGAAACCAGAACATTGACATGTCAGTGACAGCATAAGTGAAAATATAGATCAATACCTTCACAAAGTTTGCTTTAATCAGGATTTTTTTTTTTTTTAAATTTTTTTATCAAACAGAACTATAGAACCTATTATTGAGGTCCATCTAGATCTGGTCAGAAACTCTACTATTATAACACAGCCAAGCTATTTTTTTCAAATGGAATTTTACCTGGTTATTGGGACTGAGGTTAAGTAATCTCCATGAAGAGTACATGAGGTCAGAAAAATGGTACAGTAGTCTCAGTCTTGCTCTCACTGTATGAATGCTCACTTCTTTCAGTGCCCCATACTGGGGTGGAATGGCATCAGGTAAACCAAGCTGCAAAGGCACTGAAACACCTGCACAGAAAGAGAAACAATAACTGTTTGATAAAGGGCTGGGACAGAGTTCATTTTCCTCCCAGTAGCTTCCGCAGTGCTCAGCTGCCTACTGGAGTTAAACCACGACAGAAGCCAAATTTCGGAGTAAGATAACTTCAAAACCAGCACGGATATAAAACGAAACCAATTTTGTCACAAATGTCCAGAAATTCTTGTTGCCCAGAAGACACCAAGACCGAAAGAAAAGGCCACACACAATCTCAGTGGCTCACCCGGAGCTCGTGGTGGGACAGGCGGAGCTGTCCAGGCAGCGCTGTGGCAGCGGCCGGCCGAGATCTGCCGCACGTTCTTCCCTTGCAGCACCGTTATCAGCGTCGGCTCTCTCACGTGGTTGGTGTGGCCCAGGCCCAGCTGACAAAGGGGGCAAAGAACAATCAACAACTGTGATGATATTTCTAAAACTCTCCAAGCAAAAATTCAGAGCAGATGGTAAAAAAATCGTATTTATTTACAGCATATATTGTGATAAAAAGTATTTACTGTATATATATTTTTTCATCTTTTGCTTGTTATAAAATACTGCACCTGCACCCAACAGGAGTAGCAGATCCAGGTATCAAAGAGACCTGACAATAGCTGGAGACCTCTTGAAAAATCTTTCCCAGACTGAGGAACTGATCTGTGCTGCTAAGGCATCTGTACTGCAGTCTCTCAGACAACAAAGCTCCTATGTCTCCTCTGTGCTATTTAAACACCATTTTTGTTCTACTATGTACTAACTTTAAAAAAATCACTCCTTTCAAAAGGTTAACTTATGTTTTCACTATGAAAAGCATCTAAAGAGTTCACAGATCTGACTGACATCACCGTAAGTTTTATTATGTTGAAAAAATTGATGACAGCCCAAGAATGAGGAGAAAATCTGCAATTTTTAAAAAAAGCTTGGATTAGAGTAATTCAGGTAGCATGCTTTGAGTGTTTTCCCAAACTGCTACCATGTAAGAGCACAGGAAGTAAGCAAGAAAATAACAGAAATTGCCTGAAACATCATTACGCTAAGGGATGATGGAGAACGAAAAGAAAATCTTTCTTTTCCACCAAAAGGAAGCCATGCCTAGCACATCTGTGAAGCACCACCAGAGCCTCGCAGAGGTCAGACCGGACGTACCTGGCCCTCGGAGTTGCTGCCCCAGGCATACACGTCCCCCGTGGAGGACAGGGCTAGCGTGTGCTCGGCCCCCACGGCGATGTCCTCGATGAAGATCCCGGCCAGCAGCGGCACCTGCTGCGGGCGGTTGTGGTTGCGGGCGCGGCCCTCGGGCAGACCGATCAGGCGATCTGCAAGGGCAAGCAGAGCCTCCGTGGGCAAGGAACTCTGCACAGGGAGTTTCGCTCACAGGAGCAAGCAAGGGAGGGACAAAAAGCAATTCTATAGTCCTGGAACTGGGACACAAGGGTAACCATTTAGGGAGAAATGTCCTGGATCTTTCCCACAAGCGCTTCCTACAGTGCTCATTTATGTCATTTCTCTGTTTAGTCTGACACAAGATCAAATTCTACTAAACCAAGACTTCCAGATCTAAACATACGGGTTTACAACAAACATGAATTAACTGACTTGAGAATTTCCACATGCTTCATTCAGTGCACATGGAAATCCTCCTGCCCAGATTTTTAAACGGGTGTAGGTATATGCTTAATTAGACAATGTAAACTTTGAAGTAACCCAACGTTTCTGGATGCGTGAAGTTCACTGACGCAACGAAGTGAACGTTCAATGACGTTTTAGGAAAATGCTCTTCAAATGAAAGGTTGTTCTGATATCAAATTAGAATTACAAATCTGGATTTTATGTGTATGTTAACATTACATTGTTGAAGTTTCAAAATTTAGATTAGGTCAACATGTTTCTGAAAAGTAGCATTAGGTCAGTCTTAGAAATATGTCTTAATATTCTTCTTTTTCACTTGCAATATACACAAGCCTAGAGATGGAAATGTCCACAGAGCAGATTGTCTTACCTTGGCCAAAAGTATATACATGACCATCTTTTGTCAGTGCAACAGAGAACTGAGTTCCACAGGCAACTTTTTTAATTCCAATTCCACAAAGAATATCCACTTTCTAAGGGGTAAAGTGAAAGGAAAACCAGCTGTAGTATTACAAGGATATAAACAGAAAGCAAACATGAATTTCATCTGTAAATCCTGCTTCCAAAAAACACATTTTTTTATTCCCACTGTCCAGCATACACATTGTAGGACTATTCTAATTAACACTTGGAAATTAATACAGGAAACAGAAACACATGCTTTTTTCAACAGAATTATCACCTTATTCTATGTACAATGATTCAAAATATCTTTTTTTTCTGGGAGTGAAGGGGAGTGGCATGGGAAGAAGCAGATGAGTGCACAAACAACCTTCTCCCCAGTTTCCAAAAGAAGAAATCTCTCTTCTCTAAGATAAATCTCAGATTTTCACTATTTGTACTGCTACTGAGACACAGTCACCATGATTTACATGAAATCCTTTAGAGCACCAGGCTCAGCATAATGTGCCATCAGAATTATTTGTGCAAGATTGTATAACAACAGCATGGAATGAATAACTTAACTTCTGGAAATCACACTCTCAACACTGTGCAACACCTTTAACAGCACTGAAAGTTTATGCAAAGAATAATTTCCCCAGGAATGCTAACCTGTGGTGAGGACTTGGCAGTGGAATTTCCCAAACCAAGTTTACCATAATCTCCATCTCCAAAAGCCCAAACCATTGAGCCATCTGTTGACACAGCCACAGTGTGATTGAGGCCACAGGCCACCTGCATGAGAGAAATAATGTTATTACTACAGCTTTTGCTGACTGGCTAATTCAAGCATACCAACCACCTTTAAGAAGAGAAGTTGTGTTTTAAGAATAAAATATCCTTATAAAACCACTAAAACTTCCATTGCTAATTAGAGTGTCTTAAAGATACTTAAGAGCGCAGTAGCATTTTTTCAACATGTGCTTCCTCTCAACTCATAGAACCACCAAAGGACAGTACTATGCTACACATGCTCCCAGTTTAAAAATACAAAAGAGCTCATGAATTCATGCTTTGAAATGCCTAATCTTGAACTGTTACAATGTTAAAAACATGGGCAGTTTTGCAGAAAGAGGATCAAAAGAGTCAGGAAAGTAATTATTTAAAAAATCATGCATAGTCAAATTCTGCCATCATAATCAAAATAAAAGCCAAGGTTAAAAGACAACTGAACACTTAAATATGTTAAAAACATGAGCTTTAAACTAAGATACATTGCTAATTTTAGGTAAACCATGCCTGGCCAATCTGGTAACCTTCCAGCGCTGTCACTCTTTCTGGAAGTTTCTTATTGGAAGTATTTCCAAGTCCCAGTCGACCATAATCCCCATTTCCAAATGTAAATAGTTTGCCATCTGCTGTCACCACAGCTGAGTGTTTGAAGCCACATGACATCTGGAAGCAAAATAAGCATTATTTTTACACAAATTTTAGATTTGAGTTGAAGTTTATAGTGACTATTTCATGTACGTATGTAATACCTTTTTCAACCCTAAACTACGTTCCTTTTTAAAGAGTTAAAATACAGACATTTTAGTATTAATGATTTCTCCAGCAACTCATGTCTCATTCTTTTCAACGGTAATGTTACAGAGGGGAACCAGAGGATATTTGCGTGAAGAATTTCCTGTGTGATTATCTAATTTTTTCAATAAAGACATCTCCAGTCGAACCCACTATGGCTCTGTGCATTGCTAGTACTTAGGAGGAGGTCTTGCTGACAGTTTTGTAGGTCAAAGTCACCTGACAAGGACGAAGGGATGCTTATAAATCACATCTGCATTTTGATCATCTTTAAATCACCCTTTTATTCCATGCTCTTTCTATTTTTAGCCCTCTCCAGTACCAACTGTCAATTAACATCGCTGTGTCATTAACATCCTTCAGCTGGAAATCATCACCTTGGGGCTGTAAAGCCCAGAGCAGTAAGAAGCTGCCTGTTTTCACTCAGTTATACAGCGCTGGGTTACCAGGCCTGCAGCTTGAAGGAGACAAAAATATTTCGAAACCTGCACGACTTCTTCTCCCTGCAGAGCCTCGATCTGCCTGGGCCTGCGCTGCCTGTCGCTGTTCCCGTGTCCCAGCTTGCCATAGTCCCCATCTCCCCAGCTGAACACTTCCCCACTTTCAGTTAAAGCCATGGAATGGCCATCAGAGCCACAGGAGGTCACCAGCTGTGTTACAACAAAGCCTGTCAAAGACAAGTGAGAAAACAAAGCTTAACATAACTTACAATAGACTCTTAACATACATTTATCCAAGTGTGCCAAGTGGCAGCCAATTAAGTCTGAGGAAAGGAACAAATCACAATAAGGCTTCTTTTTATAGCAATTAATTTACTTTTGTTTCGAACAAAACTTTCATTTTCTCACATAGAACTTAGGTTTCTGTCCTGCCATTAGTTTTGGAATTAAGTGTTCCCAATTTCAGCAGACAGTTTTCCCTGAAGCCTTCCTAAAATTAAGGAATTTTAACATACTATTATTTAAAAGCTTAAGGGAATATGAAGATCTTGTTTATTTGTTTAAAATTTTAATTAAAATTTAATTTTTTAATAAAAAAGACAATATTTTAATGAGGAAATCTGCAAGAAGAGCACCAACACAAACAATTATACTAACTACCCAAATGCTTATTTGTGCTCTATCACTGGATTCCTTTCAAACCCAAGTTTTACCTTGCAGTGCTGAAATGACTGTTAAGACATGAAGATCATCAGAGTTTCCTTGTCCCAGTCGCCCATAGCTTCCTTCACCACAGGCCAAAACTGTGCCATTGGCTTGAATGACAAAAGTACAATTCTGACCACAAACCACCTAGGTGAGAAAGACAGGATGGAATTTTAATAAATTGTATCTTAAATGCAGCAAAGCTGTAATACCTGCATTACAGTGCACCATCTCTTTTTAATTCGTTTCCTTCATAATTACATCAAGTCAATACTATATCAAGTCAGTGTTATCTCAGAAACTAAAACTGCCACATATATTATGTGAAAGCTGTGGAGGTATTTTCAAATCATGCTCATATAAAATAATTCTGTGTTGTCAGATTTCAGTGGCTTCGTGGTTTGAATGTGTCAAATAATTTAAGATTTCCTTTCTAGTAAAACCCATGTTTTCGGACACTTACAGTAAACTCAACCAGCAAGTTGAAAAGGCATTTAGACAGAGATTTTGACAAACTGTACAAATAATAGATGGCAAATGATTAAATCACGACTGGTTTGAAGTGATCACCTGCTGAGCCTGGGAGAACGAAGGTGCTGCTACTGGGATCATGACATTTCTGCCAGCCTCCGCCAGCTGCCCGTGCCTTCCTGCTCCCCACAGGTACACGTCACATTTGCCGCCCAAGTGCCAATCCTAGGGAACAGCAGGAAAGGGGACATTAAAACAAGAGTACTTTCAACAGCTGCAATGTTGCAAAAGAATAAAAAAATCTCAAAACTACAAAATATCCTCCAAAGCATCAATTTTACTAACCTCTGGCCTTGATGTTGCCCAAGACATGATCTGTTCATCCATGCCATTGATCCATTTACTGTTATCCTACACAGCAAAAGCCACAGTTACCATATTCTGCTCAAAAGATGCACATTGTTTTTTTGTCTGCTATATATTTTTCTAACAACAACATTCAAATTATTCTAAACCATTTGGCAATAAGAACAAATGTGTGCAGACTAGCAATAAGTCTGTTATCCATGACTTGCAATCCAAATCTAAGAAAGAAAACCAAAATTCATTATGAAATACTCTTTTCCCACTTACTGACGCTTAGGGCTTTTTGAAGTTTCAGTTGCAAACATTGGCTTAAAATGTTCTAAGCTTGCTTATAAAAAAATCAAAAATTTCTGTTTTGGCTTACATATCATAACAAGTCATAAGGAAAACTGACACTACCAAAATAATTTTGTGTAGGAATGTGACAAAACATTACTCTTAAAATAGCATTACAAAGCTCAACAATTCTTGCTTCCATCACGTATTTTTTAATATGCAACTGACTTGCGCTCATTACACACAGAGCAATCTTAACAGTATATTCTAACCAGTTAATTAAAAAATAAACTTACACTTATTGCTAGTGCTTATGCTACTAAATATAAACCTTTACAGTTCAGAGATGTTAACTGCATCATACCACATGCTCAGTAACAACACTTGGCTGTTGAGACAACACATCAAATTTTACCATCAGGAGAGTAAGCTCATCCTCTGGAACAGGCTCCAGGTCTGGGACAGTGAAGGACTCCGGGAACTGAGCTCCCTTGGCCAGGGCTTCAGCAGCTTTTATGGTGGTGGAGAAACACTCGAGCCAGGCCCATTCCGTGGGGTTCCAGGCCGAGGGGTCGGGGAGGCAGCTCTGGTGGTGAGGGGGCACGGGGGGGTTGCAGAGCAGCTGGTCCAGGTGCAGCCCCACGGCCAGGGATGCCAAGCACTGCATGTAGGGGCTGTGAACCAGCTGGTCCCCACAAACCACGTGGGGCTGGAGGGCAGCAGAGAGAGAAAGGGAACAGCCAGAGTTAGAAACACACGTCAATCAATTCAAAATATGAGTCCTTCAAGGCTAGTCATGTCGAACAATACTTTCTTCCATGCTTAATCAAACTTTTTCTAACATTTTAAGTATTTTCAAACTAGGAGACTCCTAGCTTTGAGAATACTGAAAGATATTTGCAAGCAGAATGTAGGAAAGTCTTCTGGGTTCGCAGGCAAAAAGCTAAAACCAGCTGAGATCCAAAAAGAGACCTCATGTCAGGCACAAATGTCGAACATTTGCATTAGCTCTCACCTTTTCATATGCATACTGCTCCTGCAGCATGATGGGCAGGCGCTCCAGGAACGCTCGCATGCACGGAGCCATGTTTAACCCCAGCACTCCCTGCTGCTTCAGGGCAGTCCTACACGTTGCCAGGACATGATTGGCAGAGATCCACTCTGAGGTGCAGTTCACCACCAACACATCCTGTTTAACAGCAGACACATGACACATTAGAAATTAAAAATGCACAGAGCAGGACCATCCAGCACCATTGATTTATCAACAACCATCTTTACTTCCACAGGGGCCAGAAAACACACAGGTTCAAACATTTCTGTCTCACCTTTGATCTGTTAGAGCAGGCTGCTACTCCAACCTCAGGGATCCACACTGCAGTCTGGATAGCTCCAGACCCTATCACAACACTCTGCAATACTGAGCCATCCTAAGGAGAGAAGGGGTTTGAGTCAGGTGCAGACACAGCTACGGTTCTGTTTAAGTGCATACAACACATTTCTAAGGCATGACAGTCTCACAAGCTTTCAAGAACTAGTTAAAAACTGAACTGCTTAACTCAAAAGCAGAAAACCCCATTTTTATCATATTAAGGAGATAATATAACTAAGGATTTGTAAGTGTTTAATAATCCACATTAACTGACTCTTTAAAAAAGTCCTCAACATAAGAGAATATTGTTCTTAACTATCAAGAAAGTGCCTGGTTCTGCAAAGCCTAACTAACGTGACCAAACCTACAGAATCAATCAATACTGAACCACAAATATAAAGCATTTCAATGTTAAGTACAATTTCAATTTATATTCTGTTATTTACAATGCCATAACATTATTTTATGCCATGCTTTCTCTAATGTATCTAACACAGGTAGGAGGGTGAAAGCTGGTCTGATACCTTAACCATTTCACATCCTCTGACTACACACAAGAATCAAGCTACCCCAAAGATGATCTTACCCGTAAAGACCAGATATTCATGAGGCCACCGAGTCCCCCAGACACCAACGCCAGCCCATCAGGACTGAAAGCCACAGTCCTGACAGGAGTGATGTGTCCTCTCAGCTGGAACACACACTTCACTTCTACCGCTTTCCTGTATCCATCCTGCAAGCAATTGCACAGTTATGGAACACTGGATTACTTTCAAGAAATGGAGTAGCATGACAGAGTCTGTATTCTGCAATATGCTTATCATCCACAGAGATGAGGTAAGTTCCACTAAAGAATTGAAAAAACGCCAGTACTATGACAATATTTTATAGATATCTTGATCAAATTATCAGCTTTCCTCCCCATACAAAATGCCATCAACATTAAAGACTATGTTACAATTTATGTAGGTGAAATTAGTCTTGACTCTTTATCTACAAAAAACTTTGAATTCTTACTAAATTTTAGGATAAACTGATCAACTTTTAAAAGAAAGAAAACAGATCAAAATATAATCTTTGGCCAAATAAAATTTTTCATTTCCAGTTCTGAAAATGCCTACACATACACAAATGCAATGTAAACTTTTTTTAGCAAACTTCTCTCAGGAAACATTGCGATTCAAGTAACTTGCTCCCATTCTTCTCCTCTCTCAACTTCACAATGAGCAAAGAGAATTTCTTCCACACCAAGTTTTCTCCTTTTACCTTGGCACTTGTTTCCTGCTCCCACCATCCTTCTGAGCAAGCTGAGCTGGACTGCAATGTGATTACAATGTCCTGGGGAACAGTCCAGACACACACCAAACCATTGTGGCATCCACTAAAGCAGGCCAGGAGAAATTAGAAAAACAAAATAAAGCTATTAACTAACAAAATATCAGTAGTCTGGTATTAACTTACAGTATCAGTAGTCTTCACCACCTCCCTATAAAACTATATTGCATCTATCAATCTGAAGTAGAAAGGCCTGTTCCTAATGGGTAAATGCATTTTTTTCCTATTTCTCACACGCTGCACTTTTTCCATTTCTACTAACAACACATTCTCAGAAAAAATATTTGGATGAAACAAAAAAATTTCTAGCAGGACCAGCACCCACAGGTCACGGAAAAAACAGCTGGTAACACAACCAGGGTCACTCTTTTCATCAGAATTCTGAAGCCTCACAAATTTCCTGGCAACTGACTTATTGAAAGAACGTTATTGTGAAAAAAGAGCAACCCTTTTCTTTGCTCTGGACACTACAGGCTAGTAGAAAAGACCCGCAAAAGAACCACAGGAACAACAAAAAAGCAGTGACTTACGTAGCTAACAAAAGCTGGGCTTTGGGTCCTTTCCCTGGCAAAGCACACCAGGCAATGCCATTCACCAGGGCCGGGTGGGACAGGGAATGCAGGCGCCTCCAGCATCCTCCCAGACAGCCCCAGAGCTTCACCGTTTCCTCTTTGGCACACGTCAGGAGAATCTTACCCGCTGGATCCCACTTCATACTAACAACCATATCCTATTGGATTTAAAACAACGAAAAGTTGGTATGAAGTAACACAGTAAGGAGGAGGAAATTTAACTCTAAAGAGCTAAGGTAACTTTTAATTACTAATTACATAAATATTTTATTCTCAAATAAATCATTACAGAGATAGTGAGCTGCAATTATGAAATAGTATTTTTCAGAACTATCAAATTAAAAAGACTTTACAAAGTTTGCTGAAAGAAACTAAATGGAAAGCATAGAAAAAGATTTTCTTTCCACTGCAAACCTTTCTTGATTATTCTTCCCCAATGAAGTACACAATGTTGCCTTCTTTTTTTATATTATGAAATTGTAGTACAAATTACTGTAATGGAACATGGTTCAGAAACACATTAAGCAATGGGCCATTTGTAGTTTATATTCTGAGGTATATTCTGAGGTAGGACACAGCCCATGGTAAGAAGGCAAGCACAGAATTATGACTACAGTGCACTCCTTTCTGGGACTAACCTTCACACACCCAGAGCAGCTCATGGAAGCATTTGAGATGCTGTTACTACACCCTACATTTGAGTAATTCTCTTCTTAGCCTAATAAATAATACATGGACATTAACTACTCTTCAGTAGATACTGGCCAAGCAAAGGTTCTAAACCTTTTCAACTGCGTATTTACAAAAACACCTTTTACTTTGCACAAGACAAACAAAACTAAAATTTATTATGAGCCCTTTTACCAATTAAAACAATTAGTCTTTTTAATCCAGTCATGCATAGCTGTGTGCTTAATTCACTCCTGTCATTCTATGTACATACACTACAGTCTCTGATAGCAAAATAGGATATCAAGTTTATTTCCTTTTTTTTTTTTTACATTTGGTAGACTGCTCCTTTAAAATATGTGATGTTAATGTGTGTACCAGAAATAGGTGTGAGTTTTTAAAATAATCTGCCCTTGTCTTTATAAACTGCTTTCAAGCAGAGAGAACAGCTTAAACAGATTTTACCTACAAAAATCCTACGTTAGTTTCAAAAAGATCAGCTCTACCTTATGTGCATCGATGAGAACGACTCCTCCCTTCTCACTTGGTTCCTTTGTTCCTATGAGCAATTTTCCATCTGAATAGCCAACAGCAAATGGTCTGTCTTCACTGAACCAGGCCAGGCATGTGACGGACACTACGTGAACAGACAACACAAACATTCATTAAACTAAACTGAACTTCACTCCTGCCAACGAGGTTTGTGCAGTGCAGTTGTCTAAACCATGAAGTGCATAACTATGTCCCCCACCACCAAGGTCACTTAACATACTTTCGGTTGGAAAATTTTCTTGAATTTATGTGGTAAAGGTAAAGCTGAGTGTCACTGTAATGACAGTTGCTGAGATTATTTTGTACTAGTGTTCTCATTCTTCTTTTTATTAAAATAATTGAATTTATATTCCTGGCATAGTGAAAAGAAGGGCAAAGAAAAAAAGGTAGACTGAATCCTATACAAGTATCTGAGATGGGGATACTTCTAAAAAAAATCAGCTTGCCTTTCTTAGCAAGCAGATATTACGTCACTTGATTCTGCCAAAAAAACCCCTGTAAATTTCCTGAAGAAGCAATACGCAAAACCACACAATACCACCAAAGATGTGCTACTTGATGTCCTCTGGGACTGGAACTATAAAGGAAAAATGGCAATCATCCAGGAATTCAAATGACACTGACTACATGCTATGTGCAGACAGAGCAGACACCGCAGTGGATCTCTGCTGCTTGTCCACAATGGTAAGGAATGGCAGGATTTGACCAGGTTGCTACAAACTGTTTGCCTCTGCAGTGGGGGGAATCAGGGTGCAGATGGAGATCTAACAGACTTTCCTCCTTGCATGAACCAGAAGCTACATCCCATGAACAACAGCCAGAAAAGATTATATACTTGCTCAATAAAAAGGTGGAGTGCATTCACAATTTTAACTTCAAATACTGATCCAGTCTCTTACCATCCTTTCTGTAGCAGTGTTCCAGTTCCAGGCGGTGCATGGCTGAAATATCTACCACTTCAATAAGAGCCAGAGATCCATCCATGCGCCCAATTAACAATAATTCGGGAGCATCTCCTGTCCATGCTGCAGCTGGTCCTTCTTCTGGCCAGGCTAGAGCAGATACCCAGTGAGGCTGAAGATCTAATAAGCCTTTTCCTCCTAGGAGACCAAAATGTCTTTTAAAACTACTTCATCTTCATAAAGAAAAGGAAACAATAATATTTTCCATGGGAAAAAAACCAAAAGATCTTATTTAGAGCTAGGGCATACTACAAATTCCCCTAAGTGACAAGAATACAAAGCAAGTATTCACTAATCCAGGCAGACACAAAATCTAGGTAACAAATGTCAATTATTATTCAAGGTACACAGTTTTGTTAAGAAAGGAAGCTGAATTCTTCAGCACTCAGTAAATCCACACTTTTCCTGGGGACTATCTATTACCATGGGCAGGGTAACTGGTGGTTTTCATAAGTGGAAAGCAAGAGAATGAAGCTTCCAAGATTACAAATGACAAGGATTAAAAGTCTTCTTCTCAAAGATGTAAATAACACCTTCATTTGGGGTTAGTGCCTTTCTCTGACTAAACAGGCTCACAAGACATTGTGGGAGGTAGTAGGCATTTAAACTGGAGAGTTAAACACCGGGGTAAACAAACAGGCAGGGACTGAGCAGCTCCCCCAGGATTATGCTGTGCCAGGAAGTGCTCACAGGTGGTTAAGAACGTACCATTGACTTGCCAGATGTTCACCATCTTTTCTGTAGCTCCAGCCAGGTACTTGCCACTGATGCTCCAACAGACAAGAGATAAACTAAGGTCACTGGGTGACCCCAGACTTTCTTCAGAATCACCTTCTCTGTAATAGAATCAAGTAATGAAATTAAGAGGGCATTTCCTTTAAGCAGACAGGAAAACACAGTACTCATGAAATATCTGAGCTAGAACCTGGACACCTGCCATCACTACAGACTTACATAATACATTTTTTTGCTCATAGTAATGCATTACCTCTAAAACTACTTCAAATTACAGAATGAGATACTAGTCATTTGCAAGAAATTTCAAGTTAGGTTTCAAATGGAAACTCTTTACGTTTACCTACTTATTGCCCAAATTTAGTATCTTTAGCGATGTCAAAGTTTTCTGGTAAGTCATGAAATGAAACAATAGCTTGGACAAGAAATGAAAGAGGCACATCTTGCTATCAATTATACTTTTAATTCTTCCTCCTGTTACAATGTTGCTACACTATTGTAAAGTTCCATTTTAAAGTCTGCTTTGGCTAACTCTAACAGGGTCCTGATAAATTTAATTGCCCTTAAGATCACACACAACCAAATTTTTTACTGCTTTTAGTACCAGAAAAATGAGTTTTATTTTATCCATTTCTCCCTATAGCAATTAATTAAGGATGTTTTTAAATAGCTTTGACATGCTCTCTTTATACAGACTCTTACCAGGTTGATATTTAAGCTCTGTTTTCAGTTTAAAGCTATTTAATTTATTTTGCATGCCATAAACACAGCAACAGAAAATAAATGAAAGATTTTAAGTGCAGGAGATACTGCAGGGTTTTCATACTGCAGACTGTTTTCAACATCTTGCACAATTACAGCTTAAATTAAATATCTGGCTGTTGTAAAGATTCAACTTACAGCTTGTTGAGCACACACGTTTGTTGCAATGAATATTGCTTCTTTGTCACATTCCACACTCTGATGGTGCCATCATTCCCACTTGTTGCCAAAAGTCCTTTTTTATTGCACCAAACACATGTCATGACCTACAAATACCAAAATAATCATGGCAAACCTGGAATTTAAACTGAGGTATGTTTGCTCACTAATATTAAGCAAACACTAACCAATGAGACAGTTATTGAAATACTTTGTAACAACCAAACTAGATTTATGTTTTCTACTTCTACATCACTATTTACTGCAATTAAGCAGATAAGGATGCCACACTTTCATACACACCCACGCTCCACAAGCCATTAGTGCACAGAATACTGCATGAAGATGTTAACTACTATGACAGAAAAATTAATGCAGATTAAAATCTTGCCTGAGGAAATATTCAGGGTGGTTCTGCTGAGTTTGTATACCGTAAGAATACTTTCACGGCCCCTTTAATTACAGCTTCAAAGAAGCTGAACATTTTTCCACATCAGAGGTGCGGTACTTTCTCCGTACTGCACCGAAGAGAGCACCCCACGGATGCGGTCCCGGGGACTGCGCTTACCCTGTTCTGGTGAGCCTCGAGCTTGATGAAGGAGCACTTGCGCAGGTCTCCGCCCATGTCGGCGAGGGTCTGCGGCACGCTCTGGTTGTCGCGGTCGTGCGCGGCCAGCGTGCGCACGAGCTGCTGCGCCGCCCACTGCCGGTGCTGCGACGACAGGCGCGACGACAGGCAGCACGCGGCCAGCGCGTTAGCCAGCTCCAGTGGGCCTACAGCAGAGGGATCATAGGAAGGATGGGCATACAAATGGGCAATTAAACCTGCTTAGACAAAACAGTGAGATGATGCCTAGATGAGTACCACACAGTTACACACACCAACACAGCAATAGCCAGCATTTCCAGAAAGAGACTAACGAGCATCTCATCAGAACGTTGCAATCGTGTCTACTATTAGAACGTTCTTCTCATCCTAACAGAAAAATAACCTCACAAAAGAACCTCAAGAATGGAATTATAAGTAGCCTTATTCCCACCATATGGAAAATGGCTGTTCAAAGAGTGAGTGCTTCCTGAACAGGAAAAGCCTCCTCTGACAAAGACCTGCCACAGCCATTGCCCTGTCCTTCCCTCTCTATCACAGCAACAGCCTGGGGGAAGGCACAGCAGTTGCTTTGTGGCTCCCTGACCTCTCCAAGCAGAGGCTGCACTAATTTCAGCCTCCGACACAGGACAGCACCTGGGTAGCAGCACTCAGCTGTTACCCTCCTTAATTTCATCAGGAGGCACAACCAGGCTCAGTTTCTCAGCTCTATTACTTTGAATATGCACATGTTCATACTTTTTTTTGAAGTAATGAAAGATGCAATTATGGAATAAGATCATATTTCTAAGTAAATGTGTGTTACACACTGTAACATTCCTTTGATCAAAACAGGTTTTGTATACTTTTGGGAATTATATTATCTATTTATACACTATTCTAGCAAGTCTCTCCCCTAAATATAAATGAGGAACTGCAGATCTAATGATTAGTATTTAAAAACTAAGCTGTATCATACCTTTCTTTTCAATTTCAGCTTTATCATAATTTGGCCTCAGTTTGGCCCCTTTGTCTGCCAGCAATGCTACAAGTGCTTGAGTAACCACAAAATTTGGAGATGTGACCAGTTTGTTTTCTTCTGCAATTCCTCTTAAAAAACTTGGCAAAAATTTTCGCTGAATTGGATCATCAACTGTTGTCAAGTTCACACCAGTTGCTGCAGAAATCAAATTCTAAAAAAAAAAAAAAGAAGATGATAAATAACCAGAACAAACAGAATTATGAAATTTAGAAATATTTTCAGTTGCATAAATCATGCACAGTTTTATAGATTTTCCTTTCTTCCCCCCTGTGCTCTACATAGAATTGATTCTATTAAAAAACCAAAACCTTAATAGAAAAACCCTATGAACACAAAAAGCACATCCATTTTTCCTACTTGAAAAGAGTACTCAGCAAAGACACAGAGTTACTTGATGTTTACCAACAACCTAACACATTCCTATGCAAAGCCATAAACAAGGACTCTAAGGAGATCCTCAAACTGAAGGCAGTCTCATCCCAGTTGAGAGGGTAAAAGCACATATGATCAAAGCAGTCTACAGTAAATATTGAAGTCCTACCTGCGTACACAACTGCACCAGCAGCTTTGCAGCACTGGGAGTGTTAGATGCCAAACAGCCAACTGCAGTGCTCAGGTAGGCAAGGCAGGAGATGGGCTTGCTGGTTTTGCTGTGGATGCCCCTGGACCTCTCCGTGGAGCTGGACACTGTGGATGGGCTCGTGGACAGGCCTGCCCTCCCCGCTGCCGCCAGGCACATCAAACGGACCAGAGTGCGGATGTCTGTTAACCCCAAGGATTCCAGACCAGCTGCCAGGCTACAACTGGAACCACTGTGCAAATGGATAGAAAAGCTCTTGGTTCAAACAAACAAGCTCAACAGAATTTTTTCTCTTAGCAGTATTGTGTAAGTACACAAATGAGAATCACTTCCCCAGTTAGTTTGAAACTGCATCCTTATCAAACAGAACTGGCTAACTGGTTCCAAAAGGAAAGGTGGAAGTGCTGCCAAGGATGCCACAAACCTGACAGACAGAAGTGAGAGCGCTCTCATAACCATCGTTCTTGCCAGGAGCACTTGGGCAGCAGCTGTCACTCTTCGGAGAGCCATGACACGGTCATGTGGATTCACCAGGGCAGCTGCTTGTTCTCCTAAGGTTATCCTGCCAGAAGAACTTTTTTCTATTGAGCCGTGACAGCCTTGGAAAATAATGATGATTTGCATTAGTGTTTTAAGAAAAACGAAATATTATCATACAGTAATAAGAACAGATGCAAAGTTGACCTAAGTTACTCATCCATTTTCCAATATTTCATACATACAGAACTACAATTATAATGACCCAGAGGAAAATACACTGCTTGAATACACTCCGTAATTTAATTACTCATTATTTTCAAAGACACAGGAGCACAACTTGACACAGTTAATCTTAATTCCTCTGGTTCCCTTTCCCATCAGAAAGGACCACTTTTAAGCCCCAACTTAAATCTATTCACTGAGTTCTGCAAAATGTGTTACTGGTATCCATTGTTGGACTACGGTCACAAATTTTATTAGCAAAATTCAACCCTTCTATCAATTCATAATGCCTCACACACCTCTCTCTAGTTTCCCTATAATAAAAGGATAGTTTAGAGCCTGTCTTCACTTCCTCATGGTGGCAGGCAGGAATTACTGCCAGTATGTTCCTGCCTTGCCTCTAGAAAAACCACACCAAAGGGGAGGAGGCAGTGATAGCAGTATCATTATCGTTGTTGCTGCTGTTCTTGTTATTATTATTATTTCTTTCAATGAAATGCGTTTCAAATGTACCTATTTGCATCAATGTTTCTTCCATACTGTTGGTGGCTGTCACCATTGCAACTGAAGCACCCAGAGGGTCACTGTCAGGGAACTGAACAGGTTCAGGTACAATGCGTCGATCATTTAACCCAAGAGGTCCAGCCAGTAATTCAAACTCCTCTTCTCCTGTCAGCTTTTCATCTTCGTCTACATCTAACATATCCCAATCTTCTAGAATTGGAGAAATATAAATAGACTTGGTTACAAAAGCTCAAATATTAAATAAGTTCAATTAATTAAAAAAACAGTACAGGGTATAAAATGTGTACTGTAATCGACAGCACAATAGCAATAAAAATTCATCTTCTGATGTTGACAGAGACATAGCAAAGCAAATCAGAAGACCAAAATCCTACTCTTGCCCCTCTCTATTCAACTTGATCTTTGTACTGCACAAAAGTTTTATGGAGGATTCTTGGACGTATCAAACTAGCCGTTCTTTAAAAACACAGATGTTAGAGATCATGACATACAGCACAAGACAGCTCCAAAACCTGGCATACAGCGAAAAGTGCAGACATACAGTTGTGCTTGAAATCACGGTAACAAGTGTGTATTCCGAAGGACTGAATAGTGAAGACATATGTTAGAAATTTCTGGTCTTCACATTTATCAAAAAAACATGCATTACCTCATGGGTTATAATTGTACACCCAGGCTGCTGCTTTTCCTTCCCAGGGAATAAAAAAGCCCCAAACAACAAAGAAAAACCACTTTAACTGCAACTCAGTGAGGCACTTCACTTGCCAACCATTTACATACAAGTGAATTTATATTCACTGACCTCTCCTGCTCTCTCTCACTCTACACACAGTAGAAGCAGAACACCTTTGATCTACAGCAGACAGACTTGCCCTATGTTCTGAAGCACTCATTTAGTCTCAAATAGACAAATGTGGTAAATCACACAATTGTGATCGCAGGAGCTACAGAAAGGACGAGAATCAAAGAACCAACTGGGAAAGGTTTTCTACAGACACTAGAAATAATCTGTGTGGAGT
Organism: Origma solitaria; assembly: GCA_013397895.1. Lineage (NCBI taxonomy): Eukaryota > Metazoa > Chordata > Aves > Passeriformes > Acanthizidae > Origma > Origma solitaria. The sequence continues at coordinate 531,351 of VZRL01001215.1, forward strand.
GAAAGCCACCTCAGGACACTCTCAGCTTGGACAAAGGGAGAGAAATTAAGAACAGGAGTAATGGCAGACTTTTGGGACACTGACTTACACTAATTAATTTCTCCCACAAAGACACCTGAAGGAAGATACTTGAACATAAGGCTTTGCATGTGCAGTTCCGGACATAACTTCTCCTCACAATAACTTATCACCCCAAGTTATGTATTTGCCATTTCAGCTGCTTACATGAAAGACAGGGGAAAGAAGTCACTAATTTTTTTTTTCTGATTTAAACTAGAAAAATCCCCCAAACTAAAATACTCTATCTAATTGGAAGAAGATTTTAAAATACACCTTCAGGTTTATTTGTGCGATAGAACCTTTCTGAAAAAACAAAACCCTTTGCAACTTAAAACATACCTTCATAGACACTGTCTTGTTTACCTATTAGATCAGGAGCCTGGCCTTTGTACCTGTATGAAAAGAAAACGAAGAAAATTACTGAGTGCCTCGAATATTTTAAAATATGTTTAAAATAACAATTTTTAATTTGGTTCCCTATTTAGTCAAACTTTACTGTTAGGTCTACATGCATTTATGAATGATTCCAGAAATGGCGAGTAACAGAGGAATGCATAAAAGGGCTTCTAAAAGTGTGTGTGGAGGGGGAAACACGTTGCAGTACTAATGTGTAAAAGGTCGATAAAAAATACTGGAGTTGTCAGACAAAACTGGTAAAGAATTTTCAAAAGTCGCTAAGAACTAGCCAGTATCCCAAGAAATCATTCCTTCTTTTTCATTTAAAAACTGGAAATATCAAGTCAACTTTTTTTTTTAAATATGATATACTGAATGATATTTTTCTAAATACGTATAGTGAATTATTTTAAGTATCAGAAAATCCTGCTAGTACTTCTTATCTCTTAAATCAAATTCTTAAAATGTTGATGGCTTGTAAAGAAGTTTATTTCCTTTCTTTATCCACTGTCTTATATTTATTTCTGTACCTTTCGGAAGTCGATGCTTTAGATTTACTCTTGAGGGCTAGGTATTTCTCCCTGCAGATGCCACACAGTAAGTAGTAGGGGTTTCCACTTCCACACTCCCCACCAAACCAGCCGTCCACGTAGGAGCCATTGCTGCGGTAGCCCTGGCGATTGGCACTGCGCCCACAGCCAGGGTGGTTCCTCTTCATGTGCTGGTTGAAGCTCACCACACTGGACTCACACAGCTCACAAACCACCACTTCTTCTCTGTCTTCAGATTCACAAACGTGCTGCACAGGAAAATGTTCACATGTTATTTGCATAGAATCAATATCTCACCTTAGAAATAAACCATGCCAATATTCTTAGGTGGGTGTCAGTGCCCCTTTCTGTCACAGAGTGGTATTTATATGGTTAACTTGTAGAAAAGCAAAGCAAAAAACATACAATTGATGATATAATGAAGAGCAGACCATCTCAGAACTGGAAAAACATTTGGAAGCAAAGTTTCAGAGGAGACAATTTCCTATTTCATTTCAGATTGACTCAAAATTCTTGACAGTACAACTTTCCATTTGTAACCCTATCCCATTCAATTGTCTTTATCTGGTTCTACTCGGGACTTGTCTGAAACCACATCTAATAAAGGAAAAGAACCCTTTTTTGGTTTCAGGCAATCAGATTTTACAGACACTGGGCAATAACAATTACCACATGTCAGCAAATATCAAGGTTTTATCGCAATATGAAATTCATGTTTCATAATTACATTTCTGTCCTAAGTCAGTAATTTCATTGAGATGTGTCAGTGAAACAAGTGCTCTGAAAAATTATATATACATACAGACACTTGCTTCCATACCAAAGCTACAAAACATCATAATTAAAAGTGAAAAGCTGAATCTGATGGCTTGATTGTCGAATTTGACATGGATAATCCAAAGATTAACAAACTGCTATTATCATATTTGTTTTCCACCTCAATAGTTTTCTTAGTGCTCTATACAACAATTCAGTGAGGACTGTTACCACATCCTTCCCAGAGAATGAAATACATGACACGATTAAATTAAGAAAAATTGAATTAAGTGCAAATTATGTTGCTACAGATCAGATACTATTAATAGTAGCAGGAGAAGAAACATTTACAACTGTTTCTTTAATCTCACATAGCTAAGCTGTCTGGAACACCTACTTGATTTCCAATTGGTACCATCAGAACAACTATACTAGTTCTGTTCTCATCATTCAGGGAAGAGAGAAGAACTACATACACGTGGAAGTGCAGAGCAAGAAACTAAAGAAATCACTATTCTTAATCTAGAAGTGATGCTACAGAATACAAGAAGATTTTAAGCACTGCCAGCATTTAGTAAGATACTTTCAAACAGGCTATAAGCATACGTGTTACTTTAAATTTAAAAATATGAGCATGCAAAAAGCAGTAAGTTAAAGCAGCCCCCGCTGCAGTCACACACACCCAGGTAGGCCAATCCAGTACCTCTGGGATCCACATTCCCAGAATATCATTATCACTAGCCAGGTCTTGCCCAAACATAGCTTCCATTGCTTCATCATCCAGGTCTATCTCCAACTCCTCATCCAAGTTGAAGTCATAAAGTGCCCCTGGATCTTGCTGCAAGGATATCCCTTCCCTGCGGCTCTGGTTCCTGTGCGCCTGCACTGAGCGGTACAATCCCGCTCAAGGGAGGAAAAGAGAGAAACAGAAAAGGAGGACTTTTATTTTCCATGGCAGAAAGATGGCTGTACTTTCAATTTCCTTTTTGTTTTCAACTCTTCTGCTAGACAATCTACTTATCACCATATAAAACTCCTAAATATACACTGGCCCACATAAGAGAAGGCATTTTCTAAACGTCATGCTAAGTCCCAGTCCCCCTCCTGTTCATTTCCTGGATAAGCCATGCCCTTGGAATTCTTTCAGTCCCTTACCAGCACGTGCCAGCAGCGTTCGGGCAGCTAAATCAAATTTGTGTCTCCGTGTGACAGCTGACCGACTTCGAGAGGGAGGTCCACTTGCAGCAGCTGCATTATCCACATGATCCATATTATCAGGACTACAGGAATTTGAAATTCACAGGTAAATCAAACCAAGTTTTAAACAAGCACATACAGTAACTAAGTAATTTTTATTAGCGTATTTTCCTTTTCTTAATAAAAGAAAAAAACTGGAATTTGGAATTCAAGCATCTTCAGTTTCAATGAGCACACATATACTGTCTTTTCGACTGTGAGATTTACCTCAAACAAATTAGATGCAGCCATGTGAACACCTATTGGATTCTCCAGAGGGCCTAAGCCTGGCTGAAATTTTGGGAGAGCACTCATTTTATACTAGGTTAACTCAGCTTGAACTAGGTTTTTTTCCTCCTCTTTAAAAGAAATAAAATCTACATCTCTCTTGTTGCTGGCTGCGTGCGTCAATTCATCCTTGGCCCTAAATGTGAATTTGGCAGAACATTAATTTAATGGAATTTTGCTTTATTACTAGGTCTTTTAGTTAAAATGCAACTATAAGCCCTCTTTTTTTTTCCCGTCATGAAGAAAACATGCTCAGTTACATTCTTCCCCAGTTCTGCACACTAACAGTACTAGAAAATAAATGCACCATATACACCTAATTTAACGGCCTGTTTGCTTCTACTCATGCTGTAACAAAATTCAAAAGCAACAATGAATTTGTGAGATTCCAGTTTCAGGAACAGATTACAAACAATAACAAGAAAATGATTTTACCTTTCACTGAAGCCTTCTTCCATTTCAGTGGCATCAGCAGAAGGGATATCACCGGGTGACTGCAAGTAACAATGATCACCAGATTTCCCACCACTTCCAGAGATGATTGTCCCATGCCGTGACTCTGCAGTCCCCTCTGACTGGGGCTCTTCATCATCTTCATTTCCAGGGTGTTCTATCATCCACATGGCCAACACTGTGATATTCTGTGCATCTGCTTCTCCTCTGGCACCTGAAAGAAGGAAAACCGAACTTCAGAACTGTATTTTAGCACTACAAGTTAGGAAAAAAAAAAAAATCAATCTGTTTTTCCACATAAATGGTTATAGAACTTAAAAATAAAGTATTCTATCGGACAAGAAGTGTTTCCAATGTGTATCCAATTTTACAGTTTAAATTGATATTATAGCTATAGATTACCTGTAGCTTCCATAGCTTTCGCAATTTGCCTGAGGGAGAACCCCATTTCTAGCAAGGGAACAGCAATGGCAGGAGGAGGAGGGGATGTTGAAAGTCGGCTGCTTGGGTCAGACAAAGCTTAAAAGACAAAAAAAGATAAATGTAAAGCTCGTAAATCTTTCTTCTGGTGTTACTTTATTACACCTTACTTTGACATATCAGCTTCAACTAAGGGAACAACTGCTCTCAACATATCTCTCAATTACTTGCCACAAACTAAGATACTTTCTATAACAAAACCAGATAGCATTAATTCTTATTTGTAACACAGATTACGTCGACTGACTCTGCATATCCTCAGTATCCTACTTGATGAAACAAAGAATGATTGAAGACATTTCTAGTTTTCATTTTGAACTATATCAAATTATGTATTTGATCCATATTTAGGTAGCCTAGATGAAGTTACCCTTGACCAAATCATCAAGATTCCCAAATGGTGAGAACAATATACATTCCTCTTAAGGTACAGAAAGAGACCTCAGCTAAACTGGTAACATATCTGAGAAGTCTCTTCATGGATGATGGCTGTTTTTCTGAGCAGAGAGTCCTTCAGGGGACTTTAATGGGGTCATTTACTGCCCCAAAACCACAGCTTCTTTATGACATGCCATAAAAGTGATGTCTGATCAGTGAAGGCAAAAATATACTAATAAACAAACACTGCTGTAAAGATGTTATCACGACTAGAAGTAAGTAATTTCATAATTAAATCAAAACAAACAAAAAAAGGAGATGTGAAACTGAGCAGACTAGTTGCTATGCAACACATGAACCCACTAAACCCCCAACTAATAGCACAGATGTAAGGGCAAAAATAAAAAGTACCGGTGCATATATCATAAAATACATCGATTCTTGTGTGGTAAGTGATCTAACAAAAGCTAGAAAACTAGTGCACTTACCAGCAGCACACAACCAAGGAAACATGTCCAAATCCGATTAACATTTTGAAGCAATTACCAATTATACTTCATTATTGTTTTACACATACAGTTTGTAATCCAATCCACAGCTTTTAAAAACTCACTTCATTTGCTTGATAAAGCCTACAGCTATATAATCTATATTTTTTTTTGTCCTAAGACAGTCACTAAAAGGTTTTCAACAATGCTTTGCATGTTAGTTTGCCCTAAAAAGAAATTCTGCTGGGTTTCCATCTCTTGAAACACAGCCCCTGAACTCCTGTGACTTCACTAACTTGTCCCCATTTCTGTCTATGCTGCCAAGTTTACCTGTGCGATTGGCAGGCCTTGCAGACTGGGAATCAGGAGAGGTCAAACTTTGTCTCCTTCCAACTTCATCTGAAGGAGATGTTGGCAAAGAAGATATTGGAGGAGTCTGAGCACGTCGTGCTGGAAGTACAGTTGTAGTAGGATAGCTGGAGAACATTTGCCTTGAAAAAAGAACAGTATACATTTACATTAAACAGAACTATGCTGAAAAAGGTCTGACACAAGAAATACATCAAATTAGAGTGCACTTGGCAAATCCTTCTTTATGCAATTGTGGTTTTTAAGGGCAAGACACAACACGTACATTGAGACAACAGCTCATTCCTACTTAGCAATACAGTTACATTCTAAGCAAGCACATTAAAAAAACCCCTCACAGACCAGGAGCTGCCCTATGAGATAAAAGATAAATAAACACTTTTCCCATTTCCATGGTTTGTTCAGAACTCAGGTTGACTAATAAATCAGGAGAGTATTTGACTTCACTGTCCTAGTATGAGGACATTGTTCTGGCTTTTATCAAATTATACCTGCAAAACTTCTACAATTAATAAAATCAGAAAAGGATTTGATGCAAAGTAAAGCAGATTTCCTTTGACAACACGAACTGCCTCTGCAAATTCAATAGTTTATCTTCCACTTCAGTATGTAAGTGTAAGCTGAAACAACACCTCAGCTTACAGGATATTACCTACCAAATAAAAGGTATTCTAGTTTGAGAATCAAATATTCATTAAAAATATATAATTTCAGATTTATAATTTAAACTGTACCAAATAAACATGAGAAGTGAGGGACAACTTAAGAAGAGAATTTTCTCCTATACAGTGTATAGTAAAAGCTTAACAGCTTTCTAATAAAAACCAAAAAACCTGCAAGGCACAGTAATATTAAACTGTGTCCCCTGCAGAGGCAGTTCTTGACAGCATTTTCAAAGGCTTAGGCAGCTGAACACATATTATGTATAAACTGCACAACTGGTTCCATACATCCACAAAATCACGTGTGCTGATAGGGTATTTTACCTCAGAAGACTGAGAGGCATAACACCAGGTGATTCTGAAGCTGGAACTGTTTCTGTATCAGTTACTGGAGTAGTAGCAGTGGTGGTATCCTCCAGAGAGCTGCTCATGAAAGATGTCGTGCTAGAAGCAGAAGGGCTGGTTGTAACTGGTGTTTGGGCTTGCTGAGACTGATCACCTTCTTCTACTTGTTGCTCCACTTCTGCAACAGAAAAAAGGATGTTACAGCAATATTAATATAATTGTGTATTTCAATATAGCAGCCATGGCTAAACTTTCAACTTTCAAAAATACCTATCGTTATTTAAAATTCTCCCCATAGAAAGAAAGGGGTATGCAGAAATGCACACCATACACATACTTCTCCCAGTAACTCAAGGGTTCGTGTAAGGGAATCAGTCCAGGAGCTCTTACTGTTCTCACAGAGATACAAAGTAAATAGCAAACAAACCATTTACTTACACCAGATATTATGATATTTAGATATAGGGTTGTAACAGCTAGGATTACTCTCAAAACAGGCAAAAGCAGAAGAGGTCTTAGATATAAAAATAGAGCTGATTAACTATAAAGCTATTTTTTAATTCAGCTGTGCAAGTAGCATTTTTAAGCATTTTTTTGGTTGGTTTAGAAGAAGTGCAAATCCTCCTGACAAGTATATACAGTACTGTTCATTTTTTTAAAGTACTAAAGACATATTAAAAATTCTTATTTCTGATTGATATGCGTTCACTTTTTAGTCAAAGAAGGAATTAGGAAAAAGGCAAAAAAGTCAGTATTATATCTATAAAACCGGAAAACAAGCTTTGCAAAATTTCTCTGTCCAGTTAAGACAGTATAACCACCACCAGTAAAACCAGTACAAAATGACAAGACTATGTTAATTGCATTATCATTGGTACTACTAATTCTAAGATAATTTGAAAATGTACCTTGTTTAAGTCTGCCACCAAACTGGTCCTCCAGCAGCCCATGAACCACTAATTTGTAGATCATGGCTTGTGCCCGTTCCAGGTCTGCCAGCCCCAGCGCCCTCTTGATGGGCGAGCGCATGACTGCCCGCTTCACCATGTGCCGCATGAGGAACTGCAGCGCAGCTCGCATCTCCACGTCCTCGTGCACCACCGGGGAGCTGGCACAGTCAGAGTTGTGACCATTTTCTGCCAGCACTTTGGGGATTAACAGCAGCTCAGCATACTTACTACAACTAAGAAGAACACTGAGTGACTTCATAGCACCAAGATAAAGGTAAGACAGCTGTACAGCTCGAATTTCTGACTGCACTATATCATGACTTCTCAGGGTGTGCTCATGATTCTTTTTTCTTCCTTCAGCAGGTTGGTGCTGGGATTCCATACCTAGTGCTGATGGTTCTAAAGAAAAGGAAACAATTTCATTTTCCGACTTAGAGGTTGTAGCACCATGTCCTTTGTTATCATCAGCACTTTGGCCTAATCGTGTATCTGATCCAACATCACCCTCCATTTTCTGGTCCATTTCCCCTTTATCTTCAGATTCATGTCTGTGTTTTTTCTCATGTCTCTTGGTGCTTTGCTTTCCCGTATCTTCATGAATGCCAGTCAGATAGGTAAGGTCCAGCAACACAGTAGCTGTCAGCCCACGAAATCTTGCAACATCAAAAGGCAGTGGTTCACAGGGCTCCAGATTATACAATGGAGTATCACTAGGCGACCAAAAAGTTGGGAAGCTTTAATAAAGATCAGAATGACACAGGAAAAAGCAAGTGAGGGAGAGACAGGAGGAAAGTACAGGAAATAATGTAGGCAAATAAGATGTAAAATATATTTAATAAAACAAACCAATTCTAAAAATTAAATGCAAGCAGGGGAAAATGAGGTTATGATCAGAAAACAGGGAGATATGGTTTCAAAGCAAATGCAACAAAGCATACACTGGTTTTCAACAACAAGCACTGAAACCCAGAAGCCCCACAGAACCTATCCATTCTGTGCTGACAGAGGCTCTAGCTATATTATTTATTAGAAATATGTAACAGATTTTTATGAAGAAAAATTACCTTAAGGCAAATATCATCATACCTGAATCTGAATAGCTATAAAAGCTTATAAAGAAAACTTTCTGAACATCAAGGAAAAGCACTGACTGACCTCAACTACTCATCACCAGGAGCACACCACTGAGAGCTCAGGACAATTCTGTCTCTGGTGTGTCAGGACACATCACCTGGTGAGGACAGTGATCTTTGAAAAAGACAGGTCAGAAGGCCCAACAGACACATTTATCTATCTGTCCATCTATATTCAGTGATATTTTCTGGTACAATTTACAACTGTTACACTTGACCAATTTTCACCTGAAGCAGGACAAAAATTCACCAGTCTGTATTTCCATACACCTTGTGTTTTTGATACATCCAGCAGATAAATACTTCTAAATCTCCTTTTATTATCCCAAAACCATTTCCCATCTTACAGTGTAAACTTCAGCCTGGTTCTAATTAAGAAGGAATATTCTGAAACTAGTTCAATGCTTTACTAAGAGCTTGCCTATGTTCAAGTGCTGTACCACTTCACTCAAATAAAGATTCAAATTATTTTAAGGATGCACTTACTTTAAGGCTATACTGTCGCATGGGCATACTTGAAAGTATTTATATCTGGAACTAAATCAATTGCACTTCAATATATTTAGCTGAAGTGACAACAGCCTTTGCAAAGACAAAACAGACATAATGCTACAACAGCTCAGTGTAGTGACCTCGGCTATTTCAGAATGTAATTGTAACTGGCAGAAAAAAAACCAACCAAACAAAACTACAAACAAACAAAACAAAAAACTAAACCAATAACAAAAAACCACAACCCCCACTCCAAAAACAACCCCAAAAAACCCCACAAACACCAAAAAATTACTGCTAAATTTCTTCAAAAGATTTCTTTATCTGCAGAAGGAGTTTAAGAAATTAAATTAATCTAATCCACACAGATAATTCCTGTGAAAGCACCAAAAAGCTCAGAGAAGCTTTATTTCAGTTTCCTTCCAGGTGCTTTGCCCCTTTGAAGGCATGTCTGCAAGACAGGTGGAAAAAGGAGCATCTGCTTTCAGCCTTGAGCTCTCTATGGCAGGTCAGAAAACGAACAAACACTACTTCAGGGCAGCATTAATTTCAACACCACTGAAGTCTAAACGTAAAATAATTGATCAGCATGACTCTCATATAAAATCTATGTCACTTCTGAGGATTTCCAACCACAAACCACTACCACCAGATTGTGAAAAGTATAGGAAATGGGCATACCTGATTGTAATCTCTGCTTCATCCCACTGGACCTTGGCAGAGGTACTGCCCTCCTTCACCACTCCCAGCAGGGTGGCATGACGGCCGGTTTGCTTGTGGACACATCGACCTCCAACTCTGAGACCAGCATCCACCCCACCAATCACTGCTAGGACAGGCCACACCTCCACACAGAGCATCTTCAGCTGCAGCTCCGAAAGCTCCGCCAGACCATGCCGGCTGTGCTTGCTTTTCTCCTCCTCTTTACTTTCTTTCTCCTCTCTCACCTCGTTCTCTTCTCGACTTTGAACAGAGCGACTTTTCTTCAGCTTTTGGCCTGCTTCCTTAAGACATGTCTTGATTTTATTCAGCCTTTCCATCATTTTTTTATTGATGCAGTGTGTCCAGCGTTCTGTGCGATGCAGGATCCGAATGAGCTGGATCGTGGCTTCCGCCAGCACTGCAGCAACAGGACTGCAGATGGGGTCACCAGGCAGCAAATCTCTTGGTGTCCCACGCATCTGCATATCACAGATCTTCACCTAAGAGTTTGAAAAGAACAATTTACAAGTTATCTTCTCAACGCACCTGAATAAGCTCTTTTTATAAATACAGGAGACTCCTGCTGAACAAAATAATTACTAACACTTTTTGTTTCCATTGGGATCCCTAGGAAATCCACCTTAACACTGAGCAAAACCACCATCCTTCAGACTCAAGGATGCGGAAATTACTACAGTTCATGTTTTCTCACACAAGACTATCTAGAAATCCTAATACTACATTCTCCTTGCTTTCTACACAAAAAAATCCATTCCCCAGAACATGAAGTCTTTAAATCCATTCTAAACAGTAAAATAAATTTTAAATTTACAGTGGTGTATTATCAACCCTGTTTTGGTCAGTAATCCAAAGCAGCACCATACAGGCTGCTATGATGAATATTGACTTTTTCCCAGCCAAAACCAGTACACCTACACAAATGAACATTTAAGTTACCTTCTCTCCTGGGTTACTGCTATAGAACATAACACAAGGGTATAACTCAGCTGCATCCACATCTTCAAAAGCTAGTTTTGGCTCCTAGTGAAGAAACAAACAAAAAAACCCCCCTCAATCTCAGAACACCTTAACAAGCAAAAATATGAAACATGAAAAGGCTATGTCTGTATTATAAACCTTCTAAGTACTGAAACTGTCACATTTTAACCCTCATGCTTATCCATGCCACATTACCGCTGCCACAAATCCACCAGAAGAACAATTTTTGTTAAATACCTCTCCATTTTTCCCAAAGGAAATAGTTCTTGCTTCCATATCTAACACACATGTGATGAAATCTCCTTGGGTAAAGCTTGACAGAGTCAAAGTCTGCTCTCCATTGTGGTAGAGGTTCCCACTGTAGGCTCTGTACAGCCACATATCTGAGGTGGTGCGATGGTTGAAGTCATGCACTGGCCAGCGAGACACTCCAACACAAGTCCCTTCGTTGCCTCGGTTCTCCTTCACGATGTAGAACTAGCAGGCAAAACAAACATGCAGGGAAAAAGGTCAGGAATATACACTTTAACATGACAAAGCAATGAAAATCTTCTTTACACATATGTATGTCCAGTTTTAACTGCTTTTCACAGAAGTTTTTAATAAAAAAATAGTAAGCTTATATGGTAGAACCATAAAAAGAAAAATCACTCCAAATGATGTATTAAACACTGTTCTTGTCTGTCAGGCTGATGTTTCTTTTGGCAAGAAAACAAACATGTGAACTGTTTTTCTACAGAAAAAATCCGAAATCTATATAATTCAGTAGGTCACTTTTGCAAAACTATGCACATGCATGCTGACTACGGATCTTATGGACATGTACCATTACCTCTAGAAACACATAACACACATTCACAGTCTGCAATCTGTGTGTTGAAATAACCAAATGTCAGCACTCAAAAGCAGCCACAGACTCTTCCCTTTGGACTGAAAATCACAGAATCACAGAATTATTTAGGCTGGAGAAGATCCTTAAGATCATCAAGTCCAACCACAAACATAACTGTCATTTACTTAAGAATCTTGTCACAAGTGAAAAGTACAGGCAGCTGCTGTTAACAAATCATAGTACACTTCCAAAACAACGTGAGAGAAGTTAAGAAATACACATTTGTGCACCCTACCTTCCACTGGTAACACCCAGAAGTAACTCCAGTGGATGCCAAACCATATCCTTTGCCTCCACTACCATGAGTTAGAATCTGCCCATTCTCCACTATGCAGCACTGAGCTTTCTCAGGATCAAAGGACACTTCCTGGATGGGAAGATTCTCATCTTCATCCTCAGACTCTCCTTGCTTCTACCAGAAATAGGACAAAACATTTGTGGTAAATGTAATTCAGCTGCATTCAGTCACAAGACAAAGTGCAAGCATTGTTACCTGGAGCTTCACTTCTTGTTCTTTCTCCTTTATTTGAATTGCATGTTTGGCCTGGGCTATTGGAGTCTCCCACATGCAGTCAGACAGAAGTGAGAACAATCGTTCAACAACCTGGGGCATAGGGACAGAATCGAGATAATTCTAACTCCAACACAGACAACGGTAACATTACATTGTTATACTTCGCTTTGTAGGTATAAATGTCAAAATACTTAGTGCTCTTAGATTAACAAACAACTACACCGAGCCTCACTTGATTTGGATTTGAACAAATCTATGAAGCATTTAAAAGTTTAAGGCACTTTTTGAAGAAAGGGTGTAAAAGTGTATAACAAAATATGAAGACCTGAGCCATTTGATCATCTTCAACGCCAGATTCACAAGCAGGTAACACAGCTTCTAGTACATGAAGTGCAAGCAGTCTAGTCCTCAGATTGCCAACCAAGGGAACTCCTGAAGATGGAATAATGTGTCAATAATCTTAAAATTACTTCTGCTTCAGGCCTGCCCCAGCTCCATGCCCCCAGTGCCTCAAAGTGTAACCCCTATACACCTTGAAGCTGGTTCTAGTTATTCACTATGTAACATATGTTCTAACAGGGCTCAGTTTTTGGAACTGTGTGATAGAAATGCAAAGAAACCATTGAGCACATTTTTACATGATCATACCTGAGCAGCACTTCTGGGAAGCAATGTTAAGAAGGACTTCTGTCCACTTTGGAGATGCCATCTTGGACTGAATTGCTTTTGAAGACACAACTCTACGCAGGAAAACAAGGAAGTCTCCCAGGTGCAATTCTGCTGCATGTTGCTTTCGGAGGGCAGCTAGGAAGTTAAAGCAGAAGTTTTCATTTACAACCTGAATATTACAACTTGACTAGCAGTCCCTGTTACTGCAACAAGCTGTTCTGTAGGTAAAAGCACAGGAATCAGCTATTACATGGTGGCTGGCTACTGACTTGGCTGGCTGGCAGGTGCCCACCAAGCTGTGCTCTCACTTCTGCTCTTTAGCAAGGCAGAGAGAGAAAATAACATTAAACTTTTGTGAGTCAAGAGAAGGGAGGAAGACCTCAGTGGGAAGACCTCATACTCTAATTCCTGATTAATTATCTTATTAATTCATCAGCCACTGCATCATTTGTAAGTCAAGACAGTTAAAACCATGAACAAAAACATATGTACACTTACAGCCAAGCTACAATTAAAAATTCTTCAAATACAATTTCCACAGAAATTGAAAATGCTTATTAGGGGACTGCAAGCTATGTGAAGGTATCAGTATTTCAGAAAATCTTTTGTTGTGAAATCACATTTTTTCATACGACACTGTAGTGTCACCTTCTTGCCATCCACTCAGACTGCAAAACTGCATTAATACAAAGCAAACACAACAATTTCCTGAATAAAGCTATAATTGTTCGCAGTTTGAAATCTAGATAATTAAATTCCTATGACCACATTTACAAAGAACACTACCACCAACAACTCATTTTTCAAGGAAAACTGTACTCTTCTTAATTGCAAACTAGATAAAGTAATTCTTATTCTCAGTCTGCTCCTATCCTTGCAGCTTTGTGCATCACTTCTATATAAATCTGAACTGAGCACAAAATCATTTGATTATTCTAATCTAATTTACAGAGTTAAAAATTACCCAACAAAAATCAATACACAATAGAGTGGATGAGGACCTCAGCATTCAGTGGTTTCTTCTATTATGTTTTCTGGTATTTTAGGAATGTAACAAAAATTATGCAAGATAATTACCTCTGAAGTCTCTCTTCTCATTATCCCCATTCGAATCTGCCTTTTTTGATTCCACTTCACCTTCCTCACCTTCCCCTTCCCCAAAGGAAGCCATCAGCATCACACCAGCTTGTGATAACAAGTTCTTCAGCTGGCTGCATAATAAATCCAGCAAGGACTGCACCACCTTTGGGCTCAGTTTATCAGCATAGGTTCTGTACACACACACAAAAAGAAAGAGCACTTAAGAGCTGATCCAAGGAACAATAATTGCAGCAGATTACTTTTCCCCATCCTCCACCATAAGCTTAGATTCTTATTATTATTTTAACTCTACTTTATAAACACATTAAAACTGTCTAATCTTTGGAATCAAAGGATATGTATTCAGTACTTTCTAGGGAAAAAAGAACTTTGTTAATTAATCATAATTCCACTGCAGTTTCCAAAGAAGGGGTGCTGTTTCTATGGGTTTGGAGGGTTTTTTGGGTGTAGGATTATTGGGCTTTTCTACATAACAGATTTGGAACGTAAATGCAATGTGTTGCACAAACACGGAAAGGAAGATGCATGTACTGAATATCAAATAATACTCCTGCTTCATGTAGAAAATACTTTCTCCACTGGCGTTTCCTTTACTAAAGACTGAATATTTACATATTGATAGGACTTTGAATGCTGTTCCATGATCTAGCAGAGACTTCTATTCCTCAGAAAATTATTTCATATTCTAGAAAGATGCACAAGGTCCTGCTCTGAAGAACTCCTACCACATTATTGGTATAGCTTTTACACAAATGACTTTTACACAGCAACAGAAATCTTATCACATCAACTGAACACACCAAAATACAAAGCTAAAGTAGCAAAGTGGGGATTACTAGAATACAGTGTTTACAGACCACAAAGTTGTAACTATTCAGATGCAAACACACACAACCAAAAAATACTTGTGAGTCTCATGTGCAACTTTCCTATGAGTAATGTGACTACTCTTCCTGCCCCCCGCCCCGACTTCACTTATGTACTTCTGAGCAACATTTATTGTCTGAACAAAAGCTCACACAAAATTTTTCAAGGGTGCTGATAAGCTCCGTGATGAAGTTTCCCAAAAGCAAGGGACACTCACCCTGTGGTGATAGCCAGGATCTGCAACAGTCTCGTGCTGGCTACTTTCAGAGCTGTGCTGAGCTGAGAAATACCAGTTTTGGGCAGCAGCTGCAGGGGCTGTCCTAACATGGTGTCTGTGCCACACAGCTGGGACAGCACATTCAGCAGACCAGTGGAAATGGCCAAGGAGACATCAACAGGCTGATAGTGCACGCTGAGAGCAAAGACTGTCACCAACAGAAGACGCTGCTGTGCTTCTAAGATTAAAATAAAGTTGGTTTTAATTATTACCATATTCAGAGTAAGAATACTAAGACAGAAGAACAACAGATTATTTTAAAAATACAATTTAATTCATGAAATTATCAAGGAAAGAGTGAGTCTTGTCAGACACTTTGAGGCAGTCTTTCTGATGTACCATTGCACTCCTCTGATGTACCACTGCACTCCTCTAACACAATGTAACTCTATGTCAAGGTTGTCCAAGGACATCATGAAGATCTAGTTTGTGATATAAATGTTCTGAGGCTAAATCTCAAACCAGAAACTTATCTCTAAGGCAAGGATAACTGGATGAAATATTTCATTTTCTACTTGTATTTTACGTTGTTTCTCAAAATGAAACAACAGAACAACTCAGGTAAGAATGGCCACTGGGTTCTACCAACAAATTCAGCTTTCTTTCTTTTAGGACAAGGAATCAGACAGATAATTCAGTGAATTCTGGTCATTAATATCAAAGTCTGCCTTGATAGACATACAAACTGTTGTACTCTGTATTAGAGAACATCTGCTTTGCAAATCTGCTTTTCACTTACCTATGTGATGCTTATTAGCTTGCAGAGCTCTTTCTAATGTAGCAGATAGTTGCTGGTAAATTTTGTGCACAGCCACCTGGATTTCAATTTGAATGCTCCTCTTGGCTGCTCTGATACCATCCTGGGCCAAATAAATAAATACTGTAAGAACTGAGACATTTTTATGGCTTGGTTATTGAAACAGCAGAAACTGCTGAAGTACACACCTGGTAGTGATGCAATCTTACACTCTCTCCTTTGGCCCCTGCATGTCCTACAGTGCCCAGACCAAAGCAGCCAGCAAGAAACTGGAGTCTAACAGAAGTAAGCAGTGAAGAAGACTGAAATCCTGGTACTTGGCGACTTCCCATTAATGGCACACAGCCTTTTTCCTCCATCCCCGACAGAAGCACCAAAATCTGATGAAGTGCTTCCAGACGAAGCTAAAAATAAAGGCAGGCAAAATACAGTATTAAGCAAGTAGCCAGTACCCTTAGAAATTGAAATTGGATCAGAATAAACTGTAAGCAAGGATGAATGAGGTCACCGATTTCTTCTTGACATTTTTTTTTTAGAAAGTAACTACTTTCAGTTTTGTTTTAGAATTTATTTACATAAAGTTGCCAGTTCCAGTTAAGATATCTTACAGAAAAGAAAGAAAAATGTCTTTAATAGATGGAATTTGGATACTATTTCAAAAATTCCTATAATGAGCACAATGTATGAAGAATAAGAAGAGTCATTAAACTGAAATTTACCTCAGCCCTCAACTGCTGGTGCTCCATTGCAATAATTGATGCTTGTGGACTGGTGGACATACTTTCCTCTGGCTCCTTAAATCCTGGGGAGTTTCCCACATCTCCACTTACAAAACTGACAGCGTTTTCGATCAAAGTATGAACTCCAAGGGATCTTGAGAGATCAAAATCGGACTCAACAAATGAGTAGGAGGATGTGTATAACCAATCTCTGCTGTGTTTTAGGCGAACCCACGAGTCACTCAGAGACTCCATTTGACTGTGAATTGCTCCTAAAGATACACACAAGGAAGTCTCATCAATTACAGTTCACCAGGTAACACAGTCTGGCAGTAGGCAAAGACTGAACTGCTGCTACTGATACAGGTGAAAAATGAATATTCATGTTAATTACATCATGCATTAAGCAACTTAGAGCATTGATTTAAAGCACTTGATTTAAAGTCACAGCAATTTCGCCAAAGAAAAGGCTGTATTTCTTTTAAATGTTAAGCACTATTGCAACACACTGCCACGTGAAAAAACAAAAAGAAGCCACTCAAACTGCTCAGCTTAAAGCTAGAACACTGAAGAAAAAATGCTTTGCAGCTAAATGACAAAATAGTAACGAAAACATTTTCTACCAACAGAAATTATGCCCTTGGATATTTATTTTAAGGTCTAAACATAAAACAAGAGTGGGTCTGGTTTTAACCAAGCCACTGTATTTAATAGTTTTGAAAAAGCACAATGTTTGAATGCAATATTTACAGAATTCATGACTGCAGAAAAGAACAGAAAAATATTATTTTAGACTAACAGAGAACATTTACTTTGACTGAAGATAGATACAGTATATTAAACTATTAAACACTGTCTAGAGAAAGTATTAGATCTCGGTCATCTAACACTTTCACAAGTCTATTTTCAAGTATTTCCTACCATCAGCATGCCACTGCACTACCTGAAACTTTACTGCCACTAATAAATGGACTTCTTCAAATGAGCATCAGTCTGCAGCACTGGAATTTGTCACCACAGGTTTGATATCATTTCCGAGAAAGTGCAGCTACAACTCTCTCCCTGGCACACGTGAGTGCCATGCCACTCAAGTCGTAACATCATTAGCAGTTAATTGATTGGCATATCAGTCAGTATTTTGCTCTGTTTGTAAGTGCTGTCTGCTTATCTGGAGCTATGCAAGGCATTACAAGAGGGCAGACCCTGCTCAGAATTTCCCATCTGTACAGATAGGCAGTGTCTGGAGCCCTCTGTGGAAACCTAAACTATGTTTGAACTCACTCTGAAATTTTACTTTGGATTGTTTACATAATGTTCAAAAAATGTTTAAATATTTATCTACCTTGTGTACCGTAAGTTATAATTTGGAGAATCACAGTCTGTTCACAGTAGTCATACAAATCTATATTACTTCAGCAGTTTTCAAACATCTTTCTGCTGGGAATCAGCCTCAAATATTATTAAACATAGCCATTTTCAGGGAAAAGTCACACAAATTCATAGGAATTCAACTGTTCAAAGCTTTCTTTCACCACTGAGGCTGAGTTCCCAAGGTAACAGGCAGATCCAAATTTCAAGGCCTCCTTTAAATGCTGCCTACCTACAGCAGCTGCTTATAGGAACAAGGACAGACAGACACAGAGGTTTTGAACGGGGGCTAACTCTCCTAGCAACCTACGTAATTTTTTTTCCTGAAGTAAATTCAAAATGCTGTTAATCTGCCAACAAGTCTGCACCTGCAGGTCACAGTTTGTACCTTCATGCAATTTACATATTCAAAATACTGTGAAATTTTGCTTCTCTTTTGTAAACCAGATTATCTCCATTTAGCTGTCTAAAATTTAATTGTCAGGTCTATGAATTAGGAAAACTTGTTCACATCTCATCTTGTTTTCAGTAAATAGTGTTAATGTGCATTTGCATAGTATTCCTTACACTTGCTACTAAGCAGATTGCTATGGCTTCAGAAAGAACCATTACAGTACTGAGATCAAACAGACTCAAGTTTATTTTGGATAATGCAAAATCAAGTTCAAACACTACTTTTCAAAGTGGAATCTAATTTCCTAATCGCTGCTGCTTTATGTAACACAGTACTATGTGGTTTATGGAGGACAACCTATTTTGTCCTGTTCACTAGGAAAAAACATAAAGAAATTCTGTTTCTCAATTTTACAGTTTAGACCTGGAAATAATATTTAAAGCCAAAGTAAAAACAGATACCACCTTACTCTAATTTTAACATTAATTCTTAAAATAGTTGCTTTAAACGTCTCCTTTTAAATCCAAGTTATATGGGGAAGTGGCAGGTGAGAAACATATGGTAAATAAGACAGAACAGAACAAATATGTTCTAAAATACTTGGTTTCATGTAGTTTCTTGGCATGTGCATGGTGAACAGCGCCCAGGGGAGAGGATAAATGAAGCCTCAGATTACCCCCAGGAAGCACAGCTAAATTATTTCTAAGCCCACAAAACACTGCCTACACAGCAACAACTTGTTTCAAAAAGCCCCATAAGCCCTAGAGCCTTTGAACAGCAGAGAGCTCAAAGCACCCCCCAGCGACTTCAGCTTCCTCCCCTCTACCTGCCACAGCACAGAATCAAAGCATTTGTAACGAAACAAAAAACAATTCCAGTGTCTTAAATAATAGGCTAAAGGAGACCTTTCAAGGATTTACAGAACATCAGAAGAAAATTTAGTTTTAACAGGCAACAAATCTTATACGAAAGAAACCCAACCACATGTTAACAAAACCCTGAATTACTTCATATTTCAAGAAATTACGAGGTCTTAGCTAATTGTTTTAGTAAAAAATGCAAGAATGTTTAAATGTAAGACCAATGTAAAATTGTTTGAATTTGCAGAAAAGTGCAACAATTATGGGTTACAGATTAAATGTAAAACAACAGAAGTTATAATTGAAAGTACAGAGTTTAAACACAAATATGTCAAATCAAAGAATCAAACTTCAGAACTAAAAACATTTAACAGTTAAGGCACAGAGATCTAAGTGTAATTTTTTTTTCTCTTGAAGATACTAAATATCAGTGGAAGAATCAAATGTATGACTATATTGGAGCTCAGCTTTATTCTGTGTAACATCAATCACACAGAACTGATTGCAGCACAGCGCTTCCAGAAGCCTCTACAATCACATGAACAGAGCTATACAGACGAATAAACCTGAAGCTTACAGTAAAAAAAAAAGTTTACTTGTCCTTATAAGCCAGCTTGTAATAATGAGTTTTCTAAATGAATGTGGCACAGCTGCAATGCACACTTCGTAAAACAAAAAATATGTAGGGAAGCTATAGAGATAAAAAATAAACATGCCATCAGTTACTTGCTTGAAGCTCTTCTTTTTTCTGGGGCTCAACTGGCCAAAAAGGAGTAAATACACTACACCACACAAGAATCAGAAGACAAAAGCAGACATTTGAAACAGAAGGTAACATATTCATAAAATCTCTGCCTCGTATTATTCTGACTTAAACAATCAGTCGCATCTCAATCAATACAACAATTTACCAAGCAGCAGGGTGTGTGGAAAAAAATATTTACTCTTGTTTTGCATAAATATAACCTAGATGACAGTCTTCCTAAATTCTCCACCTTGAAGGAAAAAAGAAATAATCCCCTTTAGCACAGCTGTATGTATTCATGTGTGTATTCTTGTATGTTCAAGACCCTTCTTAAGCATGATCTGTCAATTTTCAAAGGCAGAATTCATTATTCCAGGCACACTAAAATATTTCAGTTTCATTTGGATTTCGTTTAAGTTGCTGCTATTTTTGGAGTAGCCCAGTTGTGTTAGTAAGGCAGAATAGTACACACAAGCACAATGAAATCCACTGAGTTAAGAGGCAGGTGATGAAATCCCAAGAGCTGAGGACTCTCACTGATCTGTAGCTATGTCTGGGACTGCACTGCGGACTATGCTTTCCTTACTGCTAAGTACCTGGTGTGGGGTACAGCATCCCACAGGCACTGTACACAACAGGTACAGCATTTGCAGACATACTCTCTGGATCTGCAAAATTGAAAAAAATATTCAAAGCAACAGAAAAAAAAAGGGGTTTAGATACAACGGGAAAACAACAATGTGCTGCTCATCATCCCTTACTGCAAAATTACTGAAAATGACTTTTTTGGTATGGATGGATGGAGAAGTTTACTAATTCAGAAATAACTAAATAATAGCAAGGAACAAAATACTCAAAGGATCCTCAGGCAAAGTAGGAATAGCGCAGTTTTCTTTCTGAATAGACAGAATAAATTCAGAAGGCAATTAGAATAAAGATTGGACTGAGTGGCTAAGATGTTAAGTTAAAGGAGAACGCTTTTCCTTCCATCCTAATCTGCAAGACCATAGGAACTCATAGTATTATCCTCCAATATTAATCACAGCACATCACAAGAATAAAGATAAAATGGAAGGGGATTCACCAGTCAAACATCCAGAGCTGGCACTGCACTGTGCTGGCCATGTGACAAGGGGTGGACAATCCAAAAAAGCTGCCAGTTATAGCCTCACCAAACATTGGGACATGCTTCAGTTCTAGGAGGTGACCAGGATTCAAAAAACCAGACATGTCACAAGAGACAAAAGACCATAAAAAGCACCAAGCTGAACAGCTCATCCATTTATCACACAGATGTTTGTAGATCTTCTCCTGACCTTGACAGATGTATGAGGAATGTTTCTCTGTAGGTGCACCCTGCATTCCCTGACTCTGGCATTGGTTATCAACCAAAACTGTCATATGTAGCACCCAGCACAAGCAGACAAGCTTTCCTTCCTGTATGCTAAGTCCCAGTTAGTCTCCCAGTACCAAAACAGAGGTACCAGCACATGTTGTCAGTGTTCAGGGTGCAAATGAGCTATTTGAGATTCTCTAGGCTCTGGACAGAGCCACTGTATTTACCTGTTTCTCCTCAGTGTTACACACCTGGTGTAGAATCCTCTTGCTGTAATAAAAGTCTTGACAAAGTCTATTCTTGCACTGTTGCTCACTTCCTGAGGCTCGTGAGCAAAGCAACACTGGCCTAAACAGCCCAGGAACCACAATCTGTGAGACATATTGAACCTGAGATGCAATGCAAGATCATTTCCTGGGCTCCTTTTAGGACACAGAGGAAATCAAGGACAGATTCCCTGTCAGAGTAATGGCAAAGCTAAAACTGCTGACTTCAAAGAATGTCCTGCAGATCAGGGGGCTGACAAGGCCTTCTGATAGATCTTCTAACACTGAGAATGCCGTGATACATCTGCTCTCACAGCAAAAGCAGCTCTAGTGCATTTCGTTATTTGTTTATCTGTTTCAACTGATTATGCATGGACTAAGCATTTCTTTCCACATTACTTAAATATTGAAATGTAACGGGTGCTGTCACTGATAGCATCCTTTACAATTCCAAAAGACTTTAAATGGCATGAACCCTCCGAGCACTCTGCTTAATGATGAAGCCTTTTAAACTAGAACTCTCACCTTACCTAACAGTGTCAAGGCTTCTGTTATTGAGGCATACCATAACTCAACCTAATTCCTGTTTGCATATTCCCATGTTTTTTACAGATACAACAGAGCTGAGTTGTGATTCTCAGAGGTTCTGCACCATCCAGAGGGAAATGGCTTTTTGGTCTCTGTGTAAACAAACTCCCTTTGCTCCCTGAACCACCTCCTATCAAGGAGCTCACTGAGATTGCCCAGTGTGAAGCAGCAACAAAAAGCAACAGAAAATGTGGTTGCTTGGTTCTGTAGGTGTGCTGGTGTTCAAAGGATGCAAAGCAAAGTAGTGTTTTCTGAATACTCCAGGTTCATGCACATTTTATGGCTAAAATTCATTGTTAGCACAAGAATAGAACATTGCACATAAACTTCTCATTTTTTATTCCTGAAGCCAGGTTTTTATTCCTGAGTGAAAACCAATTTTTATTCCTGCGTTCCAATTTTTCTACCTGAGTGAAAACAGAATGAATATTTCTGATTCACTTAAGAGAAAACCTCACTTGTCTCAAAAGAACATTACAATACTAGAAACTAGAATGAAGAGTTATAACCAAGGAAATACTATAAACAAGCCACAAAGCAACAAAACCTCACACAACACACAGCAGGTAATGATTACTTTAAATGTTATTTTTTAAATGCTCAGTTTTAACACCTGTTATGTAACTGTTAACTGTATGCAACTACAAACATACTTTAACTTCAGAAACACTATCAGGCCAATATTCACTAGGAAAACAACAGAACTTACCCCTCTTTCTGTGTGATGCTGCCAAATCCAAATCAACATTTCGTCTTCCACTCTAGATTAAAAGATTAATAAAAGCCTCATTTCCTCAAGTGAACATATGTGGTGCATAATATCTGAGTATTTAAATTTCATCCCTCACCCACAGAAGTGAGAAAGTTAACAGTGCTATAATTATTTCAAATTTTTCTTAGCACTAGTACTTTCTCTTAATGATGAATTGATGTACTGAAACACAGTGTTAAACAAATTTTTTAAATGTACTTCACATCTAAATATTTTATTGATAATCCCTAAATACGACATGCTGGTTTACTTACCAGTGAATAACCTTCCTCATCTGACTCTGGCTGAGATAAATCAGATTCACTTCTTGACTTCATCAGTCTATAGCTTGAGTTTGCATGGATTGAGCGACTTTCTGCAGTAAGACTTTCACTCCTGCTTCAGGTGTACACACATTCATGTGCACATGCACACAGAGAAAGAAATACTGGTATTAAATAAAGGTAAGAGTTGACAGTCAAATTTAGCAAGTACCACAGTTTTATTTGGGAACAGACTATCACAGAACATCACAAGACCACATTAAAGAGGAAAAAAGTGGTCTGATGGCTTCAATTACGCTTATAAAGGGTATTAGTAAACTTTGTTACTTCTTAACAGCCCTACTGGTCAACTGAAAGAATGGCAACCTCAAATGAGCGATTGATCTAGAGCCTTGGTAAGTATTACACAGAGTAAACAGAAACACTCTGAGCTGAGAGGACAAGAAATAGAGACAGAGTAAGTGGGTGAAAAAGCACTGAGCTGATTAAAAACCCACCCATAATATGCATCCTAAAGTTGGAATGCTGGAGATGAAAGTCACTTTGACAATGACAGAGGCAGCTTTAGGGACTAGATTTCCAAAAAGAGGCAAAAAGAATAAAAGGGTACTGAATATATAAAATCTTCCTCTCCATTAGCTTAATATCTTCCCCATCAATATCTTAATTTTAAATGCCAAAACAGGTTCTGTACACTGTACAAGCTTAAGTAGACTCAGACTAGTAGCATCACAATTCCTGTGCTATATTCTACTTTAAACTCAAAAATCTTTAGAATAGAAGTTTAAGTAGGTCAAGTTTCGAACAAATCTGTGCTACATCAAGAATATCTCAGGTTATGAAAATTAAAATGCATTATATATAGCACAGATAATATTTAAATTAAACATTTCTCCTATTCAATGAGCTGTCTGGCTTTATCTTTTTTTTTCTCCTAAACCTAACAGCAAGTCTTACCCATGCCTATATTAGGAATATTTATAAAAATCAATCATGAACAACACTGTTATCATAATAGGCTTTGAAATCTTTCTTTTTAAACATACACAACAATTTTTTTTTTTTACACTACTCTACTACACAGGACATTGGTAAGGTTCAAAATCCCACAAATATTGTGATAAAAAATTCAAACACAAATTATAGGAAAAATAAACGATTTTTCCAAGTACCTCATGCTATCTATACACCTGATGATCTGAACTATTTACCACTAATCTCAACTTTGAAACTCGAATAAGGTCCACACAGAATAAAACTCTTTAAGTTTAGTTAGCATGACCAAGGAAAATTGAAAAAATCACTATTTTCAACAGAAGCATAACACTGCTCTCAGCATAAATTTTCTTGAAATTTTCTTGAAAAATTGCAAGAATCCTCAGAGGAAAACTGGGGCTGTTTAATCAATTCTAAAGGAAGCAGAGAAGAGTTGCGCATTCTATCGAGTCAGCAAAGCCCACCTTGTCATGAGCCCGATCCCCTCAGGAGCAGCAGAGGGAGGCTGCTGCAGCTGCCCGTCCTCCCTTCTCTTCTGGAGCTCCTCAATAACAGGGCTCACTCCCAAGATCAACAAGGCACA
The DNA here is from genome assembly GCA_013397895.1 of Origma solitaria. Taxonomy (NCBI): domain Eukaryota; kingdom Metazoa; phylum Chordata; class Aves; order Passeriformes; family Acanthizidae; genus Origma; species Origma solitaria. The sequence continues at coordinate 556,056 of VZRL01001215.1, forward strand.
TCTGTGGATCACAGAGTTGCAGGCAGCAGTGTACACATCCTGCCCTTCTGTCAGATCAGTGCTGATCCTTCGTTCCTGCTGGGACTGAGGAGGTGGATCATCAAGTCTAGTCCCTGTCCCCGTGCTCATCCTATCTCGATCCCGACTGCGAGCTACTTCACGGGCTGATAGGAAACATTGAAATATTTCTGTAACATGCAACACAAAAAAAAAGTCTTAACTTCTAGATAAAGCTACAGAGAATAAAATATTCATTTACATCTTGGGCCAAAAACTGCCCCACTACAAAGAATTAATGTTTTTCTAACAGTAAAAGAATACATTAATAATACAATGCCATAAAAGAAGTCATGCAAACAGCTTAAATGAAGAATTTACACAATGTTAATTTTAAAATGAAGAGGACAAGAGCACTTTGACAGAACACCAAACACTCTTTCAGTCTTACTGCAACCCAACTCCTGTTTGGACAGCATCAAAGAGAAAGAGATTATTTCATGTTCGCCCTTTAGTAGATGTATATAAAATAATGCTTCTGTAAATCTGTATTCCAGACACCAGAATATTTCCAAATCGATACTGGAACAGTTTCAGATTATTATTAGCTTTGGGCAGCATAATGAAGATCCTATAAAAATCCTTAGCTTTCACTTTACTTAATTCTGCTGTTGTCCAAGGAGCCAGATTCGTCTGAAGAGTATGTGTGAGAGACCTCTTAATCTCTGTCCAATGACCAAAAATTCTCTCGACTTAATAATTTTAATCTTAAACATTCAGTTCCCCTGAATCTTTGGAAAGGCAAAGGTAAGACTAAATGCTTCCTTCACTGATATTAATAGTTAGAACTCCATGTGTCAGGTTCAGCAACCCTTAGGAACACAAGTGAAAGAGTAACCACCTTCCTACTTGTCTGTATACGTAACACTGTGGTCAGAAACCCCACCCAAATGGAACTTGAGAACTCTGAGCATTTGCCCAGAATAACTGCAAATCAAGCAGCAAAACATACTGCATGTACTGAGCAGGTGATGTGTAAAACTTCTAGAACCACAAATCACCTCATGAATGTGCATTTCAGCTGCACAGTACACTTCCAGGAAAGCCCACTGCATTGTGCATGCAATGACACATCCTATAAAACTAAAAGTGTAACATACATTCTGCTCAGTAAGGTCCCAAAGAGAACTATGGGAGTTCTAATGGGAAAATGTTAGCAAAACAGGTGATGACAGAAGAGGCTGGAAAAAGATGATCATCTGAACGGTATTCAGAGGAACAAATACTTGGAAAAGGAAAAAAAAAATTATGTATCTGTGGAAAACATTTCAGGTCAGCCAATTAAATTTTTTAAGCTATGTGCATTCTACAGAAATTTTCCAAGACTAACACAAGTGCTATCTTTGAGGACGCTGAATTCACAACATAAAAAAACAACCTTGAGTGACTGTCTGTTGCTTCACTGAAACTGGAAAAATTATGGATTAACTACCCCATCAAGCCAGACTACAACGCCCAACCAGTATAACAACAGTTTGTGAAATTCACCTTTTTCAAGCTATCTTCTGAAGAATTAAGATGTTTAGAAAGCCCATGAGAAAATATGGCAAATAATGTTAAATACACCAAATTCTGACTAAAACCTCCACATCAAGAGCAAAGACAGAAGTGAATTCCAACAGTCAGTCCACTATTATCAACAGTTTCATTTCCAAACTTCAGAGTAATGTTACCCTTCAAAGCTTACTACATAAAATAACAACACATACCAACACAGCAAAAATCCTATATATAAATATTGATGAAAACTCAGATCCAATGACAAGAACTTTAGAGAAAGTAGCATGAAACCTGTCAGTCTGTAGACAGTGCATATACAAAGTGTTGGTATATGTCAGATGCCCTGAATTGCAGTGCAGTTGCTTAGTATTCACATCCCCTGCATCTAAAGACCTTCCTGGAACAATAAAAAGCACTACACCACTGTATGGAAATAAGCCTCTCTCAATGCTTATGCAGACAAATCTTCATAATCTTTTTTAAAGGATTTCTCAATTTTACCTCTTACAGAAAAAAGACATTGTCCTTCCAAAGGATGTAGCATTATGGACACACAGAACCAGTACTTACTACCAGCTGTCATAACTTCATGCTCTCTTTCCTCCTCTTCATCCTCTTGTTCTGGGTGTCCTTCTTCCCTGTCACGTTCTGCCTGCTCCTCCATTTCTGCTTCTTCATCAATTGTACGAGTAAAAGAATGTTCTTGAGTATCAACATCAGCAGATTCTTGGTTATCTAGCATCTTGATTTAAAAAAAATACACACACAAATTGAAATTTTCAGGGAAATGGAAAATGAACGTACAAAGACACAGGTATTGAATAAGGGTTTTTTTCCTATCAAAAAGTACTTTTGATATTGTGTGAAATAAACGACGAAGACAGCTGTTTACATTCAAGAGTTTAAATAAGTTGGCAAATGTAATTTTCCTTTTTTAACCATGATTGAGATTATTTGCAAAAAAAAAATCTCCTTGTAATGCTTAAACCATAAGCCTGGGTATACTGTGCAAAAATAAACCTGATACTTGTTCCCAATGGTATTAAATCTGAAGCAATAAATCTACTGCATATATCAGATTTGCTGTATTGCATCTGCAAGTTTGAGGATTTCTGGGAGTAACAGAATTTACTGCACACATACCCAGTGCTTTCAGAAGTGCTCAATCTCTGGCAGCTATGTTAGACCTCTGCCCTGAGAAAGGAAGTGGCCAAGACACATCCCCTTAACCAAAACTAGGAGATATACTTACAGTATTTTAAAGAGCACCATTAGTGCTTTGCAATACAGCTAAGACGCCTCTTAATCCTGATGTTACATGAGAATTTTGGTGATTAAAAATATCTTGCCTGTAGATTGTAAACCACAATTAAAAATCCTATCAGAGAAACCTGCTTTAAGGAGTACTTTGTAGTGCCAAACAGGCCCCAACCCTGCAATTCAGTGAACACTTCCACCATCAATTCTGACCTGGCTTAATAAAGTGATTCAGAGGTTACCAGTTTCAGGCCCAGTGCTCTCCTATCAGACATTCACATAGGGCTGACAAGGAAAAGCTGCCTTAATGCAATGATAGGACTAAGAAGATGATGTGGCCACGGAGGAAGGAAGAAAGGGTAGGCAAGGAAGGGAAGAGAGAGGTTCCGAGACCAGAAGCCCAGAAAACACAGCTGGATTCAGGAATGGCAGCCAAAGCTGTGCCTGCTCAACACAGCTGAGCCATCTCCAGCTAAGCTGTAGGGCTTCTATGGGCCAGCATCCTCGAGCTGGGAACAGGAAACCAAGCTGGAGGCTGTGCTTGAGGTTGAATGATGCCAACCAATCATTCGCTTTAATTGATTTAATATCACATACTCCACCCACACTAACGGACTCCCAATTATACTCTGCCCATTTTCATTTGAAAACTCATGGAAGCTTTTCAACAGGATAGAACAAAAATACCAGCAATATATATGAAACTAATAATATGAACATTTTCTTAATAGTCAATAAAGCCAGAAGAACTGAAGAGAGATGAACAGCCTTACCCATCGGTCTCTGGAGGACGATCTGGTCTGAATGAGCTCCATATTCTTGCAGGCAAGCAAGCGACTCCGAACTTTATACACACAGCGGTAAACTTCTGCCAAGGCCTTGCCAGGCTGGTACCTGCAGAAAATGACACCCAAGCCAGAAAAAAATCATACAAACCTCCTTTCAAAAAGTCAAGCTGAACTTTTAAAAGCAGCTTTACTTGCCTGCTCTCACCACAAGCTTGACTAAGTAAACTTGTATGTTTCAGAAGAGCTGCAAGGACAAATCTGGACACAGTGTCTAGGAGTGATTCATTACTTAAAGTCGCAGTATCCCAATCTGAAAATAGAAAGGATTCATCAAAACTGGCTATTGTTTCCAAAAACCAAAAATATTTGCTTTTTCAATATTGTATTCAATATCTTGAACAATTTAAATCCCCCCCTTTCTTTTTTTTAAAGAACTGACTTTTTAGTTTCAAAAAAACTATTCCCCACTTTAAAAAGAACCATTATGAAAGTAATATTACTCTACTATAAAACCACTGAGCTGTCAAGAAAACCTTCACGAAGCACCATAATTTTCCGGGGGGGGGGGGGGGGGGGGAAGTTACTGTCCCCCTTCTTTACAAATGTGTTTATAGTATTTTTTTCTGCTAACATTATCTATAAATCCCTGTAAACTGCTGTAGAAATGACAAAACTGACGTGGCCACAGGTAAATCTCATCTAACATGCAGTTAGTCTAAATGCCTGCTCCTCAGCAAGTTCCATGACTTTGCATGTGATGCTATGCTAACGTGACCATACAACTTTCAGTCAGCTCAACAGAGCAGACCCGTATCAACTTCTAAGGAACCCAATTCCACAGCCTGAATTACACATATTAGCCCATTCAACTCGGATTTTCCAAACAGATTACCAGCACTTATTTTAACTGGAATTCCCACTGCTGTGGAATTCTGTAACAGAATCCCCACTGCTGCTCTCAACAGGCACACAACATCATACGCTCTTTTCTTCAACTGGCTCACCCTGGGCCAGAGCTACAGAATCTGAATCCAGCTCTCTGTACAGCTCTCTGGATACAGAAGTTACAGTATAACTACAATACTCAGTGGATCTCATTAAAAGAAACCTGGACAGCTTGAGCAGGAAAGATGGATTTTAAGCAATAAGCATGAAAGACTATTATTACTGTATGATCAGCCTCCCAGAGACTTGAAAAACAAAAGATGACTTACCCCTTTATCCCATTCCTAACATATTTTGCAAGTTACTTTGCTTTCCCCCATCTCCTCCCCTTTAATTTTTCTTTTTAATTACAAGTTTCACCCTGCTCTACTCAGAAAACACAGAAAACAAGAACTGAGTAAGCAAACAAGACTTTCTTCTTACTAGTTCAGAGGGAAAAACAACATCGAGCTACATGTTTGCCAAACACTGAAATCGATGTCAAAAGTAAGTAAAAGAAAAAGAAAGATCGTGGAACATAATCAGAAAGTTTATCATGTTGTAGAATTAAAAAGTGTTACCAAAGAAAATATAGGATTGTGCTCCGAGTGCAGCTGGAGCATTTAACTTGCTTTTAACATACACAGGTATTTTCCAATACCTTACCTTTACTGACAGCATAGTCCTGCATACTGATCCAGAGGCTCCTCGCTGGCTCTTTTGTACAACCCAAGGCCAAATCAACATAGACTGTGATCTCTGGTCTCAGCTTATAATCAAAGGGCTTCTGTTCCTCATTTCCAGACAGGGCCACTTCTAACAAGGAGCTCATGCATTTGTCTAACAGAAGGGAAATACCACAGAAATTAAACTCTGCAAATTTTGAAGATTACATGCATCTATCTAAAAGCATTTAAACCAGCTTTCACTTTCCTCTAAGTTTAAAAAAAAAAAATCAAGACTTGTCACTGTCCTACCACAAATTTACCTTACACAGGGAAGTGACTTAAAATACAATCTACATAAAAACCCATGCAGATTTAAAAGCATTATCCAACTCTTCTTCAATAGCATAAATCTGTATCATTAATTCTACTGAACTGCACACCCACACTTACAACTACTGCCTGGATCCATCTCAAGACACTCTGTCTTGTAAATCAAAAGTCTTGAAGTAGACTACTCAGAGCCAGAGGGAGGAGGAAATGGGAACTAAGAGGAACAGGCCACAAAGAAGCAAAAGCAAATACCCCATTCAGATAGGAAGGGATGACTGGAACACCACTGTTGAATTGTTAACACTACTGGTAGGTGAAAAAGACTGAAGTTTGTTATTAATAGTATTGTCTCTAATTAATAAAAAATTCATTTTGCAAGTAGAATAAAATATAAGAGATTTTCCAATAATTAATATGAAAAATTGAGTCTGTGGAATGTCTGTTAAATGCTGACCATCTAAGAGTAAAATATTTCCAATTAACTCAGCAAAGTCTGTAGTCTTTCACTGAGAAACTGAATTTTTTTCTCCCGTAAACTACATTACATCCTTAAATACCCACTTTGGAACTTTTTGTATTACTACACAAATAGACAAGAATGCTGAAAGACAAACCTTAAGTAGAGACGCATTCAAACATCATCAGAAATTTCACACTGAACACAAATACTGACAGGGACCGTTAGCCACTGGCACTGAACAGGTTACCTAAATGAGGAATATCCATCTCCACTCCATCGCTGAACAGCGGGGTTTTGAGCCAATAGGCCGTGTCCTGCTCCTCGGGGGACACCGGAGGGCCCTGCAGCATCCCCCCGAGGCAGCGCCCGATGAGCAGCGCCACTGTCCTCTCCAGGTCCACGAGCCACACCCACGACTGAGCAGGCTGAGGCAGGGGCACTCCCGCAGGCTCGATTAGCTCAGCGCCGCCTGCAAGTACCCACTGCCACATTAGTCACTGATGCCCAGGGGTTACAAATTATTCCAAAATCACACAATTAATCTTGTTAATATTTCCCAGTTAATGGCAGATTTGCCTCTCAATCAGCAACCTTTCAACTGAAGAAACCCCAACTTGGACAAAGAGGTCACTGAACATTTTAAGTACGGCAGCAGCAGAGGCCACCACCATTCATGGCACAGCTGCTCATGAAGTAAAAACTCTTTTAAACTCTGCCCAAGAACCTGCTTTGTCTAATATGCACTTCTCTGTGTTCTGATAAACACATATAGATAAACGATACAACTGGAAACCGCACTCAATTAATGCAGAAAAAAAAGATTTCACAGCAAGGGTTATTAATACATTAAGGAAACTGAAAAGGAGATGTAGAGAGACACATAGTTTAAAAAAAAAAGTCATCTTAAAAGGGAAAGCTAAATTTCACTACAAAAACCTGCCGTTGTTTATGTTTCAGATTAAAAGCAGGTTTGTTACTACACTTACCATGAAGAGGCCATTGTAATTCCTGATCTTCCAAAAGGGCTGCAGCAGGCAAGAGTCTGTTGAGACGATCTAAAGGTGGCAAAAGATCCAGCAGATAACTCAGCAGAGGCCGAGCTACTGACACTGGCAGCAACAACAACGAGTTGACAATCTGAGAGAGCATACTGCCAGCAGCTGACACATAGATCACATCTGCAAAGAAAAAAAACCAAACCTGAATTAGGTACAGTTACGGAATTATGTAAGCACAATTTAATACGTCAAAGAACTGCATAGAAACACCTCAGCAATCTCAAAGTGACTTAAACAATACAGGTTGAATTGATCAGCTTGTTTAATAATTATTAATCTATTTCTTATTTTAGTTACACACTTTTCAGTAATCACAACAAATGTACTTTTAAAAAGTGGAATCTAGAACTAATGAAATTGAAACAATCATGCACATTCTGGATTCTGCTCATATTCACATTCTGGAGTGAAGGTGAACAGAATGGAGAATTCACATTCTCCAATGTGTACTTTTCCTGTATACAAAATGTCCTATCAAAAACATGAACCAGCTGCCATTCCTGGGTAGATACCTCATCTCCTCCTTTGAGGGAGACCTGGGATGTCTACTTCATGCAGATACAGAAAAAATAAGGGATTTGTTAATTTAAATCTAAGCAAAGAAGAAGTGCCCTAAGTTTACAGGGCCACCATTACTGATTTCTCCATGAACATTTACCTCTCAGTTTTTCCCCAACACTACCATTCCAAGAGCTTTCCTTAAGCAGCGTTGCAGAACGGGAATAGATATCTGTGGCATGAGGCAATAAAAGCTGAAGGTGTTTGTGAAGCAACGCCACACTGCTGGAATTCTAGAAGGGAACAAACATAAGAATAATTCTGTAAATATATATAATGGGTTCACTATTTAAGTCACTTCAGCTTTCAAACATTCTGAAGATTTTCAACAGGAATCTCAAAACATTCTGGTGCTTATGAATATTGAATTATTTCAATATTCTCTCCTAAATGGTAAAAATAAGGACACACACCTCAGTAACACTGTTGATGTGGCAATAAGCCAGCAGTTGTTTCTGCAGGGAACATAACAGCTCATGCAGATGAGCAGGTTGGCTGTTTTCTGATGATGATGTACCTAGTAAAAATTTATCACTGTTTTTTTCCAGTTCTCCAAAGGCTTGGTCCTATTAAGACAAAAAGGGGGAAAAAATTACAATTAGCTCTGCTTCAAGTGCTGTAACACTTTACTATCACCTAAAACAAAGCATTTTTATCTTTACTGTGTGCATCTGTAATTACAGAAGAAATTGGATAATGTCAAGTGGCTCATGGGACAACCAAACTCGAAATTACAATGCTTATAATGTCATGGGAGTGATTGTCTGTGATAGCTGTCAGGCGAACATTTCTTAAAATGTTTCTATCAGATGCAGCAATGCTTTTATTCACCTCCCCAAGGATAACTAGATTAAAACACTCACTTCCTAACCTGGCCCCCAAAGCACAATATGTTAAAACAAATAGTATTTCCTTAGGATGCATAAGATGCCTCACATTTGAATCCTTCCTTGCATTATCTAGGATGGCAATAGGAGGAGAAAGTAGATGGCTGCTTGACTTTCTCTGCAATCCACTGGAAAAACTGAGTTAGTTTCAAGCAGCTGATTAAAAGCAGACAATTCCCCCTCACTGACTGGGGGAGGTCTAGAGAGAAGAACAAAACACTGCCACCCTGCCCTGAGGAGCTCCACACCATGCCAGGGAAGTCCAAACCTGTGATTTCTTCTCACTGTTCTATTTAACAGGCTAGTTGAATAAAAAGCTGAGTCAGTGATTTGCTCTCACACTCCCCCAAACTTTCTAAGAACAACGTTTGACACACTGTGTTTAACAAGACAGCTGAGCTGTTCTTGCTGCACTATTACAAGGTAGTTACCCTAGTGAAGTTAATTAAACAGATTCATGCTCCTGGTGTCTGCTTATTGTTCCCTGGTGGCTGAGATTATACTGACAAACACTATACAATCAATTTACTTCTCGTGTTACATTCTATCTTCCAAAGAAATCTGAAGCCAAAGCAAGAGCAATAAAATAGTCTGATACGAAACCAGCCGCATGGACATAAGTCACCTTAAACAATAAATACCACTATAACAACACTAGAACCACACTGTTACAGATGACTTAACTGACTTTAGTCCACTTCAGGACAAATACATGTGGCACTGCTACTTTAGAGAAACAAAATGAGCACCATTTTTTTAAGACAGTGGGGGGTTGGGAAGTAAACCTTCTACGTATCCGAAACTAATTATAATTTTAAAAAAAAAAACCAACAAAGCCTATACATACTGTATAAAATCCCAAGTTTCTTAGAAGAGTCTTCATTAGGATTTCAGCTAGGTGAGTATCTGGATGACTGCTCTGGACAGCATATGCTTGATCAGAGAGGTTTCCATAGCTGATACACAACGAGGAAGTTTCTGTGGTATCAGATGGGGAGCTATAGCCAAGCAGGGAAGCTACATGGGTGTGATCCTGCAAGCTTGTCAGAATGATATCCAACTGCATTCTCTAAAGAAAAACGTTCAGACGCAACAATCACTCTTTGTTAATAAAGATAAAATAATGAGCTAGGAAGAAAAAAGCATTAGGCATAGTTAAACAATACAAATATTCCAATGAGACACAGAAATAAGCTGGGGGGCATTACCAAAATACTCCACGTTTTCCTAAGATTTGTAGTATTACAGAATGGATAAATATACTGAATTAGACTGACCACACCTAATAAAAAACTGAGATTAAGAGAAACTCGATTGTCCACATAGTGGACAATGAGGTTCAGACACTGAACCAAACACCTTCTCCAGTTTGTCCTGGTTATCTGGTTATTTGGGAAGATGGGTGGGGGACACACAATTTTTCTACATTTTACATAGGAAAAAGGGTACAAAAAAGAACCTTGCAGTCATCTTTGCAAAGTAGGGTGAGATGCATGTAGAGAAAGCATTATACAAGTGTTCATCCCAGAAAACAGTTACTTTTCTGTTACCAAGGCTTGTTAAATCAAGCTAGAATTCAAAAATATCTAATCTTTAAACCTGTCTGGATACACCACCACAGCAAGTTCTCTGTAGTTGACCTTCACTTGAGAAAACAAGCAGTACTCCCTGCCTCTCTCAATTCTGGTTTAGTCAGGCTACCCTACAGATTTTGTTACGCTGGCGTTTGCACTGCATCTCCCCAGAAATGTGCTTGCACTCTGCAAATGAGGCTCACCTCACAGCTCAAAATATTCTCACACAAAAACCCCAAGCAAACCACAACTGCTTTCAGGCATATTTTTACTTGACCTTACCTGTCCTTTTGACAAGCTTTCCCATCTATCAGGACCTTGGGGCAAAAGAGAATGCAGCAATTCCATTCTCTCTCGCAATGGAGGAAGTAGCATAGTTGCTCCAACTGACAGAGTCTCAATTACAACCTAAAATTGAAGCAGCAGAAAATACTTCTTCAGCAGAGAAGGGGAAAAAAAAATCAACTCACCTGTATCTTTAAAAAATATAGTACATCACAAATTACATATCCCAAATATCTGCTTAATTTAATTTGATATCAGAATTCTACCACACAATAGCACATAAATCTTTTATGCTGTGATGCAAACCCACAGTACATTGAAGGAGTGAAACAAGACCAAAAAAAGTTGCTATTTCCTGTAAGAGTACATCTTAGAAGAATTACTCAACCAAGTTAGTTACTCAATCCACAACAATAACATTTTAGGCTCATTATTACAAGGAAGAATAATTTTAAAGTTACAAGATAAAGCAGCTTTTAAAAATTCTTATGCAAGCATTCTCCTCTGCTTGCAGAACCTAAAACTGTGATGATGACTACATTTTTTAACTTTAATGAATAAAACTGGCAAGTCAAAATTGTTCAGAAAATCAGATAAATACCTAACTACACAGTCAGAAAAAAAAGAGAAGAGAGTAGTACAGTTTTCACACGTAAACAACAAGGCATTACTTACTTCCTGAATTTCATCCGGGACAGAAGAGTCCATCAGTCTGAACAAGAGATTTCGAAGAGGACCAGCCTGCCGGCCAAGAATGCTGGTGGCTACACCTCCAGCCAGTGCAAGTGCAAGGTGATTAGAAAGCAGCTTTAAACACAACTTAAGAAAATTGTGATGTTCCCTGTAAGAAAAATACAGCCCTGTTAACCTCTCCTATTATTAGCATTACTCCCACTTATTTGTGCACTAAGCTTTTAACTCTCCTTTGATTTCTCATACCAGAAAGGCAAGTAAATTCCATCTGGGAGTTTACGGAAACTCCTCTGAGAAACTTACTGCCAATCGGCTTAAAATTGCAGAAAAAAACCTGAAACTACAATAGAGAAGTGTCTTCATGGACAATATTTGCAAGAGGCATTCACTTTAGATTAGCAATCCCATGAATTATGAGGCAAAACCACCGCAAAATACAGAAAGAAACAATAATATTATACACAGAGAGAAAAAAAATTTAAGAAGTAATAAATACAATCTTCTCTCAGGAGATTTAGGAGTACAACAATCAGGTTAAAAACAAGAAGTTGGGATATTCATTTCTAGTCCTCTTAAAAAAATTTGAAACACTGGTTACAGGAGTAAGAACTGACAACATAGAAACAGGAAATGCATTTCAACTACACAGAAAAACGCGTTTCAAAGGAAAATACTGAAGTAAAGCATTTAATTCATTGCATAATGAAAACAAACTTCAGACTAAAGATCCTGCTACATTTAAGACACTAAAAAGCTCCTCTGTTATGTAAATGCACTACAGTAATTCAAAACAAATAGCAACCAAGTGAGGAAGTAAACCAGACTTATGGTTGTTAAAATATAGGCTAACCAGGACTAAGCCATGCACCACTGCTGTAAAGAAAAACACATTATAAAAATATGTAACATGTACAAGCTGTATGTACCTTGATGAAGGAAAAGGAAGAGGAGGAATTTCACTGTTAATTTTGTCACAGTAGTGCTCAAGAAAAGAACGAAGATGTGAAAAGGTACTTTCTTCAAGGTCCACACAATAGGGTCTGTGCCATGCCACAACTTGCCTGGAATCAAACATCGAAGTAAGTTACCTTCTGGAAATACTTTAACTGCTTTAGTAACTTAATAGTTTAAGAAGGTTGAATACACACGTAACTAAACCACTTTCTTTCTTAGAGCAAACTAATACAACTCTGGCAGCACAACTTCCTGACTCAGGAAGGTATTTTCTGCTCTCTTTTCTGTGAAACCCCTTACAATCAAACACTCCACATTTATGGACAAAAACACCTCAGTGCCATAAATCTGAAGCCACATGCATTTAATTTTACTCGTGCAAAGGCTGACCAATACTCCCAAAGCTGGTTTTAGTACAAATGTCAGGTTAGAGACCTGGATAAAATGCAGAGAGAACTCAAAGGAGAAGTACTGCTTAGTCCTACTTGAGTCTATTTTCTTAGTTGATAGCTCCCTTGAAAACAGGGCATTTGAAATTCTCCTTGAATATTCTTCCAAATATTAAGACCTTCTATTCCTTTGTGTTAGTCCATATATAAAAGTTTACTGGTTCACTTCAATCACTTGCTAACATCTTTGGTATAAAAGTATTATTTGAGTTATTGTATACTAATCACCAAACTATTTATTTAGGCACCTATTTTTAGTTTAACATGAAACCATACAGAATTTTCTAAAGATCTTAAAATGCACCTCAGCAATTTGTCTGAACTTCCCCCTTTCCCAAAGTCTCCTGGTTAGCGTACTATTTATTACGCTGAAAGAAACTTCCCAAGCCATAAAAATATCCCCTCAGAAGCAAAAAATAAAAAATACTGAGTTGTTTCACCTCCCACTAACTTGGAAATTTTTAGTAAATGGAGGCAGGTTTTGTCTAACTGCACATAAGAAACATTCATATATTAAGAAGAAATGCCCAAATCTTTGAGGCTGATATATTTTCACTTGTATCATGCCACAATTAGAGAAGGGAGGAAAGAGAAGCGGAGGGATGTAAGAGAAGAGGAAGGAAGACTCTCCAGACCAAAACATTACAACCAGAATACTTGACACACATGATGGGAGAACACCTTCCAAAAATAGTTAATGTATCCCAAAGTGGACTTGTATAAAAGAATAAAATTACACCTGTCCCCAATCTCATTTTTACCTGTCCCTTGGAAGAGCTGTCCAGGCAAGGCTATGGGATGTTCCTGCTGAAATCTGTTGAATTGCAACTCCATCTAAACCACTTACTTTCTTCGGTTTAGTAATGGGGCCAGTAGAGTTTCCCTGACCACACTGTCCCATTGAATTGTTACCCCAAGCATAAACTTCATTATCTATAAACATAAATAAAGTAGAAAACAAAAACTGAGATACAAGTGTTGATCAAGAGGAGAATTACGTATTTTTACACCATATTCACTTTACCGTGAGAAAGTGCCAAACAGTGACTGTCACCAATGGAAATGTCAACTATTCTGGTAGCAGCCAGCTCTTCAATGAGCTTGGGTCTGAGCGCAGTCGCCTCCGAAGAGCCACAGCCAAGGCAGGCCCCGCAGCCCCACGCGTAAACCTGGAGCAAACCAACCACAAAACAGCTGCAGGTCAAACCTGTGTTACTGGTGAGCATTACAAACAACAGCCCAGAAAACCACCTGCACAATAACTGCAATTACACTTTCAATACAACCTGCACAGGACTTTCCTGATGGGCACGTGCACTTCATACAGCGTGCATCCCTTCCCCAAACCACTGAGGTGACTGGGCACAGAGCACAGCACTGGGGAGGCTGCTGCAGCAAAAGAAACGGCTACAGAGAATGTCAACATTCCTCAGCTCCACACTGAAAAGCCACTGCCTTTGAGTCACAGAGGGGAGGCTGGGGAGGCCAGGCGGGTTACACGCGTGGAAATGCTTATTGGATTACATGCATCCATCATGCCAAGAAGGGCCCTCATTTCCCACCTCAACATTTATCTCCAAGCTCTCCTGAGATTTTTCAGATTAGAAATAAAACTTTCAGTTAACCCCTATATTCTAATATACATGTACATTTTAAAAAACTATTAAATCACCTAATCACCTGAGTTGGTTAATGCATTAAAAATTACAAGCATTTCACTGCTGTTTGTTTCTTGAATCCAATTTGATTTTTCACTGGTTACATTTATTAACCTAAAAATAATGTTGTCTGGGACTAAGCAAGAATCTTGAAAAGTGTGTTTTTACATGACTCTTAGCACATTTTAAATTACTCTAGTACATTAGGTACTTCAACCTCTAGTCAAGAACTTCCCTTCTACTTAAGTACTAGTTGAACATTTTCTCAACAGTCAAAATAAGAAATGCTGAGATCATGTGAACCCACACCCTCTTCACCAACTCTCGTCACTTGTGTGAAAACTTGGTTTTGCCTACCTGCCCCGTTGATGTCAAGGCAAGTGAAGACTGGCTTCCAGCACAAACTTTTCGAATAAACATTCCTTGCAAGGCTTCTATAACTTTAGGTTTATATACTCTATTGGTATCACCATGACCAAGTTTGCCTGCAAAAGGAGGAAACACAACTGGAAGGTAGTTTAAATGGATAGACAACAATTGAAAGTATCCCAAAAGAATTCTTTCTGGATTTCCAAAAATGTCAGAGTGGATTTTTAAAATTAAAACGTATTACGATTCTTATAAAACCTATTCTCTTTAAATTAAAATAACTACAGACTTGAAGAAAGATATATTTATTATAGTGTATTTTAAAATTTAAATACTAATCCCAGGCAGTTTAAATGTAATAGTTTGTAGCACGTGAATATGTACTGTCATATCATGAGTGAGCTTATTTGAAAGTCCTCGCACAGCATTTTTTCCAGAATTGTTCATCCATTCACTGACCTTTCCACTGTGAAAACCCTCCCCTGCTGAAAAATCCTTTTTTTAACCCTATAATCTTGCAGGTGAACTTCAAATATTGTATTTAGATTTTATAAGAATCCTTTTCTTGAAGAGCTATCAAAAGAGGAGTAAAAAACAGAACCAAACTGCAAGGAGTACTGAAACTATAAGGCAGATAGAATAAGACAAAAAGGACTACCAAAACATTAATTTTACCTACCATTATCTCCTCCTCCAAAGGACCACACTGTTCTCCCATCTTTAGACAGAGCTATTGTGTGTGAACTGCCACAGGAAACCTCTCCTACATTGCTAATATCTTTTACTAAAGTTGGAATGTTGCGGCTGTTGCTGTCACCATGACCTAAGGAAAAAAAGAAAAAAGTGTTTTCTTTTTGTGAAGATTTAAGTTCTATTTCTGTTTTGCAATCATCAGATTTTGCAAATTCCACATGCATTGCAGTCATCACAAACAATAATTTCTGCCCACTTTTTGGAAAGATTTGCAGTAAGGTTTGGAAGACATCTGTTGGTAAAGTGAAGCATTTCATGTTTATGACATACTCCAGAACACCTACTCACATCTCACTGACTCTAAATCCTATGATTATTTTTACCTAGCTGAAAAGAAATCAAAAGAGTTAGTAGTACTACAACTGCCTTTAATAGCAGCGATTAGGTAGCCAGACTTCCCAATACTGGGCAGCAGGTATCCTGCACAGCATGAGGAAGCTGCAAAAAGGGCACTCTGTCACTCCTGTCAATGCTGCACAGACAGAACAGAGCAGCCCCTAAACTGCCTTTACACAGCCACAGTTCTAACAAGGCCTTCCTGCAGAAACCAAATACATTACAGCTATCACCTACTTTATAAAAAGTTTTATTTCTAATAAACTATAGAAATCCTGTGGATATAGAAGAAAAATGGAGAAGAGAGGAAAATTAATACCACTGGTATCCATAACTGATTAAATATGAAAAACTTCCTATGACCTAATGAAACGTTACTTTTTAGCTGTGTGCTAGAACTCACCAGTGCACACTCCAAGACCCCCAAAGCACATCAAAAGTCCACACTAACCTAAAACTCAATGAGCACGTTTCTGCAATTCCCACCAAAATTCCAATTAAACCTCTAACCCATAGTTCTTTTCTTAACAACAGGGATACACTCAGCACTTCTATTTTATCTTGAAAACTGTGACAGTTTAAGTTGTTAAACACTGTCCTCATCTTCCACCCCTATCACTTGCTTGCTTTTAACCCTCTATACCTGGTGATTGGGACATTCAAAGAAAAGATAACAGAAGGGAAATAAAGCCCAACTTGAAACAATTTTCTACGCAAAGCCTCTTGGTTCAACTGAACCTGCTTGAGAAGGGTCGTTCTATACCAGGCATAGCAGCTGAACAGCAAAGATGATGAAACAGACAAGTGAACTTGAAGCAGACAGTGATACAGAGTTTCTTGTTTCAGTTAAATTTAACATTCCAGATGCATTAAGGTAAAAGGACATTAAACCATTCTGGCAAACTTAACGTCAAATATCCTTATTACAATCAGACTATTGATATTATTAGCCAGTTATTCCTAACTGTTCAAAGAATCATTCTACCATCACACTAGATGAGGTTTATCTAGAATTCCAGTTTATTTAAAATGTCTACTGTTTCCATTCCAGTGGCATTAGCAATCATATAGTCTTACGAATGAATAAAAGCAACTTGCCTTGAAATTAAAAATCTTTTTTTTTAAAAAAAAATCTTTGTAAAATTAACTGCACTAAAAACTTTTAAGAGTCTCTGCACTAATGACTTGTATGCACACACCTGAGTGCATGTGTACGTGTATGCAGAGGGGACAATTAGAAAACAAAGCCAATAGATGTATAAAATCATTACTAGACACAGAAACTTTTGCAAAAGCATCTCATTAAATTTTCAAATTACCTAATCTCCCGAAGTCTCCTTCTCCCCATGTGTACAGCTCCCCATCTTCTGTAACAGCAGCACTGTGTCTGTAGCCCGCTGATACACACACAACCACCTTACATGCAAAAAGAAAGATTGAGTTTTCAGACAAATCAAGTAGGAAGTTTGAAAGCTTATGAGAATCAAGTTTCAGGAGCCTACATGAACTAACTTGCTCATTTCACAGGGATTAAGTACACACATAGTCTCTGCAATCTTTTCTATTTATTTGGTAAGGGGAAATAAGTACATAAAAAGGCAAGTTTATATGTAAAACTGCTAATGGTTTATTTATCAAGCAGCTTTAACATCATGATATCCTAGCCTTACAGGAGAAAAAAGCAGCATCAGTGATGTTTAAAACACTAAAAAGCTGTGTATGAAAGCCTTGATGTTGCAGCTAACAAAAGCAACCATCTCCTTCTTGGAATGTCACTGCAGATCAGTGATAGCACCTGAGCAAGTTTGACTCAAGGCTGTGAGAAGCTTTCCTGACAATGCTGCTGCCCAAACCACAGGCCTAGCGGCAAACATATGCTCTAGTGTTTTGATGAGCGCAGACCCAGCCTCAAAAAGAAGTACAGAAAAAACACACAATCCTTTTCTTAGGATTTTATGTATTTCATACTCTACACAACATCACAAGTGAACACAACAAAAACTGGTGCTCTACTATTCAAAACATACCTTTCCTTGCAGGGGACCCTGAATAAGTTTGGGATATTTCTGAGTTGAACTATTTCCATGTCCTAGTTTTCCGTAGTCACCATCACCCCAGCTGAAGACTTCCCCTTCTGTTGTAAATGCTAAAGTGTGACCATCAGATCCTTTTGAAGATGACACCTTTTTAATAGACCTATGAGGCTCAAAAGTCAATTTTTTCAATGTAGACTGATTATTAGAGTCTCCCAGTCCCAGTCTCCCATAGCTGCCTTTCCCGCAGGCTCTAACAGAACCATCCGTAGAAATGACAAATGTACAATATTGTCCAGCTTCAATCTACAAAGAGAAAAAAGGATGTAATAGAGAAATGCAGAGATTAGATAAATCCAAAATTCACATATAGGTCTGTAAGTCTGTATTTTTAAACAGAATATCAGGTTTCTTCATATAATATAATGTAATAATTAAAAATAATTTGGACTTCAGCGTAAAACTAAAATTCTTAGAAAATATTTTATGATTAAATCTATTTTCATTACTGAAGTATGTAAACAGTGATTATTTTATTTATTTGTATCTCTTCTACAGACTACAGAACCTGTGCTGCATTCAGATCTCCAAAAGTCATGGAAGCAAATCTTAATTTTTTAAGAGCAAAAAAAGACTAAGTAACAGCTTGATAAAACACTGCAGGTTTTGCTTCATTTTAACAGTACCAAGTGGTAATGTTACAGAAATATGCCAAATGCTAAAAATCCACTCATTTGAGACTATCCACTTTAATTACATGAACATCAAAGAAATAAGATTAAAAGCTTTTAAGAAATTAAGAACTTGCCCTTATTGTGAAGTCAGCACTTAGCTGAGGAATGACCCAATAGCAAATGGACTAACACAGAAATAATTCCCTATAGGAATCTTAACAGAGCAGAAGTGCAGAGCAGGTTCCATCTGAAGCATAAAGGCACTTCATAAAACAGCCCCAAGCAGGTGGCCACAGCCCTATTTAATGGAAATTAATGTCTTCATACAGACAATCCTACAACAATCACCAATGAGGACTACACAGAAAAATCACATAAATATGTTATATAGGTGTATACAGTACTATTAAGAGTAGCCCATTCATTCAGATCATGCATTCCATTCTCATGTATTAGTGTTTTTAATGCTTTGTAAGTTTTCTGAATGCATAAATTTGCTTTATGATGTCCATTTGCATATAAAATACATCCGCAATGGCCATAGAAACAATTTCAGAAAACGCACCTAAATTGTCTAGTGACCAAAAAGTGCTTTTACTTAAGTCAACACTGCAAAGCCAATACAGTACCAGAAAAGCAAACTATTATATTCTGTGTCACGCATCAACAGAAGTGCTCAGTTGCAACTGTAGAATCTGTGACTGAGAGCAGAAAAAGCATGTACACTGATTTTCAGAGAGCTAATTAAGGTTGCTGTGTCAGCAGCTAGCCCAGTTTGGGCTTTTAAACTCGGCAACCTTGGGTATGAAAACCACCAATGGAAAAGAAGATGGAGTAGTTAAGACCCCTTTTAACCAACAATAAAAAAACCCAAAACTAAACCACCAAAAAAACTCCAGGCAAGTAAACTTGTCTCCACAGAGCAAGTCAGGTAATTCAGTTATTCTTGTTACATGGATATTTATCTGTGTGTGTCATTAAAAACAAAACAATGTTTCTACCAGGCATCAATAGTAGTGAGATATTCTCAGTAAGATCACCCATGTGACCAGTTCTGAGCGTCATCCCTTCACTACAACTTGACATCCAGAAATAAAGTACTATTTTTCAATTTTATACTGTGACTATGAAGCTGCTGAATGTTACATAATGTACCGCTAATAAATGTCACTTACCGTCTGTGCATCAGAAAAACTTGGAGCAAGCTTGGGCTGAAGTATTTTCTCTTGAGTTCCTTCTACCAGCTGATGACTGCTGTTACTTCCCCAAACATAAACTTCACAGGTCTCAGAAACTATGGGGGCATCACCTGTTTGAATGCTGTCTGGACTGGCACATGTCCTTGAATAGTCTGAAGCCATTCGACAAACCTGTTAAGCCCACACATTTATTACACAGCAGCATTTTGTATTTCTTCCTACACAGTTACAATGTTTAATGCAGCGTTAATTGCCCCTCAATATGGTAACTGCCTAAAACACAAACCACGGTGGCCATATCATTAGCTTGCCCAAATGAGTTTGTTTCACTACATCCTGGTTTTTCAATGTTTTTTTCACCTTTTCTACCCCAGAATAATTCAGCTAAGTCTGGACTATATCCACATGTGCACGCCAATCACATGTGAGGGGGTAGTAAACAACAATAACTTAAAAGTTTTTTTCAAGACATACCTCTTCAAATAAACACAGAGCTGCCTCATACAGAGAGCACAGGCCATCAGATGTTCTGGTCGGCTCTCTCCACTGACTTCGATCAGCAGATGATCCCTACAACATTTAAATGGTGTTATTATGAGAAACACACTTCCAAAAGAGAAACAGTCCCCCTGAAAAAAATACATTAGGGATTTGTCCTTACAGCTATAAGAAAGAGCTATGGCTCTTTCCATAAGCATAAGTACACTGCCTGTCTCCTGAGCTGTGATATCTGCGTACACTTCAGGAAAACAAAATTGTCTCAAATGCAAGTCCAGCATTCTTACTGATTCAGTTTTGTCAAAGTATTTGGGTTCAGAGTTAATTTCTCCTAATACTATTTCACAATGAAATGCATGGTACGTTTGTTTACAGCGATAATTATTAAAAATTACTCAACCTAATGAATTTCATGTTTACATATCTTCCATATTTTATATATATAGCCCAAAACCAACAACAAGTCCAGTTGCCCATCAGGACATTTAATCCAGTTCAGATACAGCTTCTTCCATGCTCTTGTCATGGTCCCCACTCTTTCAAAGATTTTTTAGATCTTTTTAAAATCTTTTTCAGATTTTAAAGTTTATGTTTATTAACAAGCACTACAAGCCTGAAAGAAAAGAATGACCACTTGAGGGAAAAAGTCATTCCCTGTTTCAGTCTGAGCACAAGGCAGATGTTTGGCACAGCTTCCAACTGCACACTGTGCAACGATTTCATACCTTTAAAAATAATATTCAACAAGGACCAGAAGCTTTCAAAGCAGTGTGCCACACTTCCCACTTAGCTCATTTTCTTATCACATTCATCTCTGAGCATCAGCAAGACTACTAAACATCCTGAAGATGTATAAGCAGAGGCCCAGGCGAACTGGGGAGCAGGAATGTCTGACAAAAATAACTGAACAGGAAACAACGTGTATTGCAAAGCTTCGAATTTTCTAACTTTCTTGATATGAACTTAAATGTACAAGTGCAAGTGGATCAAGTACGTCCTTGATTCTTTCCCTGAAGTTAGAACGTAACAGCAAAAATGACAACACAGAGATTGTTTTGCTGTCTCATCTTTACCTATGAGGAAACAGGTGGGTAGGAAGGGAGAGGAAGAGATAGTGGCAAGCAAACTGCCATTTGGTGTGGAGAAACTATTCAGTTAAGAATGCAACTACATTGCAAGGCAGAAAAGCCAAAGCTGGTTATACCTACCAGAGATCGTCGCATCTGGGTCAATATGCTCATAAAGCAATCGAAGCTGATCATCCCTTCTGGACTTTGTAGCAACTTGGACTTCTCCATGGTGTTCACTACAGCTGAAGCACCTAAAGCCATTTCTATCCATTCAAGAAGGTATCTCAAGGCACCTCGTTGGGCAGCCAAACCAAGAAGCAACTCAGAAGCTAATCTACGACCTAAAGTATCTGCCCCAGAGTTTGGAATCGTTACGCCTTTAAGAAATGTTGTTACTTGTGACAAACAGTCCAAACCCATTGGTGGAATCTTGCTTTCATTTGCTAGAGATAAAGGTGGTAAAGAGCTCACGACTTCGATTGCAGTATGGATAACATCATTGCAAAGACTAAGGCCAGGTCCTGCCGCAGGCATCATCCAGCTTTGTCTCAGCAGTGCAAACAACAAGCTCAGCCCAGTGCGAACTCCCATTTCTATGAGTGCATCCGTACTTGACCTTGGGCGTTCACTGACAGAGTGCACATCTGTGGATCCAGAACTGCTTTCTGGCGAGTGCTGTTGCTGTTTCACCTTACCCTTATCATGGTATTTATTAGAAAGTGCATAGAAGACACGCTGCAGCACAAGGAGACGCTTTCGCAAAGCTCCAGCAAACGGAGAGTCTGAGCACACCATCTTTGCCAGTGCCAGCTGGCTGCTAAGAAGGGCATCCAAGTAGTGGTCCTGCTCATCACTAGATAGAGATTCCCGCTCAAAATCTGGTAACTGAGGTCCTTTGAGGCACAGAACCTGCTGGGGCAATGGCACTACTTCTTTATTGCTAACTAACTTAGCATACAAGACAGAAACTCCCTCCCTCGTTGCAATAGATTCACTGTCTTCTGTGATCCAGGAGCTGTTCAGGTGTTCAAGCCATTTCAGCTTCACAGGTGGGACCATAGCTGCCATGCTGGTTTACTCCTTTGCCATTAGTCCTGAAGATGAAAAACACTGTCAATAGGTGTGCAAGGGTATCTACAGATCTTAATACAGCAGGACAAATCCTAATAATCCTTTCAGAAGGTAAGCAGCAAAAGATTAACCACCAAGAATTATCAGTTTCACCATTTGACCCATGTGTATGTGCAACTTCCTTAACCTGATGTAAGAATTTTAGTGTAAGTCTGCATTTTCTAAATCAATACACACAAAAATTCACACAAAGCAAATTGAATTTTCAAAAGTGTCATGAACAGCATTTAACAGATAAGGCAATTCAAGATTTAGATGTCAAGCACTACAAAGATGCAGGGTTATTAAGCACATCTCAGGACTATGATAACTTATGTCTGCAGGATCATCCATGTAATGGTATGTTATTTTGCTATTTTAGACAGATAAAGGATCCTAATTCCAAAAACATACACCGAGTTTGAAAAATTTCTCACATACAAGAACACAGACTGATCACAACTAGTTGAGTCCAGGATTATTCTAAGTATATGTCTGAGAAAAATTTTTAAAATTAATAAACTAAAAGAACATTCGGATCCCAAAGACACTCGAGTTACTAATTTTAACACCGGTAGCATTTAGAACTTCAGTTTCTTCAAGAGGATTCTTGATGTCAACTCTCAATTTCATCAAGCTAATTTACATCTTAATATGCAAAGGGGCTTCTTCAAAGTGAGTGTTTTCAAACTACTCATTTTAAAAGAATTTCCCTTAAAGTAATGCTTTACCTACCATTGTACAACACAGATTTGTTTAACTCCTCTTTTATAATCATTAACCATAGGTTGCATAGGTACTGATTGATCACTTTCTGTTCTTTGACCCTTTAAGTCCTAATGTACTACAATTTCACCAAAAAATACTACAATTCCCTGACGGAGAGGTTTGCACCCTTTGGCAGTGTGAGCACTATCTGATCTAATTACAAATGAAATCCCTGGGAGTAGAGGGAGTAGGTGTTGCTGTCATGCCATGCTTGTAGGGCAATGGGTAACAGGCAGTGCAACTTGGTATTCGGTTTATCTTGACATTTCACACTTACAAAACAAAAATTAAAAATATAAAGAACTATACTGCAGTTCTTCTGCCAATAAAGCACATTCTGTGCTATTAAGCACATGCTTTTTTCATTCCAGCCAAATTTTCCCTACAACAGATTAGCACCTTCATGAAAAGGTTTATATGAGCCCCAGTGAGCCTTCCCCAAGTAACCTGTGCTGCACTATAGCAGACCCTTACCCCCCCCTATTCCACAGAAACTGGAGCCACAGCTGTTCAGTACCATCCAGAGCAGTAAGCATTCCTTGCATTTCGTCCAAGACACACCTTCTGTCTACTCACACCACAAAACTCCCCAACAGCTCAGTCTCCACGTGACACAGACAGGTACTCTTGCATCCAGGACCCTGTTTACTAACAAAGAGCAACATTTTCTCATTTGTCGGAAGGGATTTGCTAACTACCATTTGACCCTAATAGAAATTGTAAGGCTAATTAATGAAAATGTCCAAACTCTGGTCTTATGTGACAAAGCTCATGCCTTCTCAAAGGGTAGAACATGGGGGTGTAGCTCCATTATGAAGTTCTCTGAATAGACTCATTCATGAGCTTTATGTTATGCTTGCACCAGCTACTCTTCTTTCAGAAACTTCAAAACGTGCCCATGTACCTCAAAGGCGCAAATACTGCTGCTTTTCCTGAAAACTGATAGACTTTTTCCCTCTTCTCCTTGTATGCATCTCTAAAAATAGAGACAAGCTTGAAGCTGAGCTCTTAGTGGTGACCTACTCTCCTACTGCAGCTTTTGGAAGAAATATATCGGTCCATCTTGAAAATAACATTCAGCTTCATGTGACAGGCAGAAAGCTTTAACCAGCTACTGCTGGTAATCCTGGAAATGCTCTCTGAACACAAATGTAAATGATCTCTGTCTCTGCATGTAACACCTCCAGATCACCGAAGTTAAGCAGAAACCAGGTAGCAGCAGTAGCACAGTGTATAGGTAGGGCTTATTTCCTCCAGCTCATTGCCTGAGGACCAAAATTACAAGGTTTATAATTGCTCCAGAGCCTGGACATGGACACCTCATTTCTTTTCAGAGCAGGCAGAAAGAAAACGCATTTGGCTTTGAAAACTCAAGTGAATACTTACTGCTGTTTCACTACATCAGACGGCTACACGGTCAGGTGAGCATGTGGAAGGCACCAAATCCGCAGTATGGGCCAGTGTGCAGTCCCACACACTTTCTGATCATGTGGCCAAGCACGAAGCGAGAAGCCACACATATGTGACAAGTGGAGAAAAGTAGTTTTCCTTTATCATCATAAACATAGAACAGTCTAAATGTACAGCAAGAGCTTTATAAAAGTATTTCAACACTGGAACACTTAAAACACTTAAAACTAAAGTACCCAGAACTTTCTGGGAATCCTAGTAAAAAAAAAAAAAGTNCTCTCCTGCCCTTATTCCTCCCACTCCTCAGGAAAAAAAAAAGTAAACTATGAGAACGTGCAACACAACTCATTTGTCATATCTTTTAGAACCATAGTTCCTGTTGAGGAAATCACCATTTTGGGGCAGTAAATGTTGACATATATTTTACTGTTGCCAATTGTTAAGTCAACTAATATGGGATGTAAAACTCATAGCTGAGCAAGGATTCCAACAGTGTTACCAAATTTACCACCTATTTCAAACACAAAACCAAGAGCCTGCAAATGTTTGTCAGCAAGATAAACACTAATAATAATTGATACACTTAAGATCTTCCCTTTTGAGTTAAAATATAGGGAAAAATAGGGAAGTTGTCATATTTCAGGGAAAGCATGCAGTCTTCAGTGGCCTAGCAAACAATTTTAAAGAATTTTAAGTATTCTGTGTTACTAAAGAATTTGTTTTTTCTTTAATAGGAATTAATTCAGCCCGAAACCAGCAGCTAATTCTTACAGGTCACTTAAAGTATTCACTTTTGTGGTGTAAGCTTGCCTATAACAACTAATAAATCACACGTATTCAAGTATGAAAGGCCTGTTACAAGTCATCGTTAAATACAATGGACTATTAGACATATTAAAATTAAGTTTATACCACTAATGAAATAGGCCAAATACCAATTCTTTCACTGAGAAAAACTGCATCTTTTCTAAGGAAAAAGAACTATTCCCCTATCTCAAATAATAAAAAACCAAGGGACTGGAGATGCATCTAACTACATTTACAAGTTATTTCCATGCAACAGAAATAAATTATGTAGAGAGAAACTATAAATGCTGTTCCTTTCTCCTCTCTGCCACAACAATTTAAACACAAGAAACAGAAAGAGGAACTTGATCTTGCCACTAATCCCAGCTTGCTTATTTTATATATACAATACCAGGTCACTGACCGTATGGATGACTAACACCTTAATGTAAAACTGACCAGGAGATACAACAAAATAGTTATTCCACTACAAATGGTTCAATATTTTTTACATCTACATATATATAATATACATCGGTATTCATGTGTATCAGTCTGAAGCACAAGTAATCTTTGTGCAATAATTATTTACTTTCGAAAGTGGAATAATTATTGCAGAACATTACAGTTAACATCAAAGTGAAATTATTGGGACAATTATGTGGAATGTATTTTTGTGTTTATATAATGTGCCACACAAAAGGTAAAGTGGGATTAAAAAATAACAGGTTTTGCAGGCACTTACTATCATCTCCTAAACTAGCTACAGAAAAAGGAGATTTTTCTAGAAAGGGAACAAAGCAGAACACTAAAGATTTCTCATAAATCCACTTGATTGGCTCAGACATGAAGACTGTCAAACCTCTAAGAATGAATTTTTTTTTCAGATTTTTACTACAGCACCAGGAAACCAAGAAGTTTTTAGGTCTTCTCACTTTGAGGTAAGTGGGACAGCTTTGATCACCTTCAAATGCAAGAGTGAGAACTCACTAAAGGGGAAAAAATTACTGAAGAAGTTAGTAAGAGAAGTTCTCAACTTCAACACTGTCAAAGGACTGAGGAATTTCGAAACTGCCCCTAATGCTCCTAAATTCCAAGGGCATGGGGGAAATGAAAGGACTTCAGCATGGGGTTGAAGGTCTTTGTCTATAAGGTTACAAAGATCCTGTTTCTGAGTCCAGCAGGAAAGACAGGTCTTGGACAGAGTATACACACTTCCCTGAAGGAATTTCCACGCTCTTCCCTTTCCACGTCAGCTTGGAAATTATGGAAGATACTTGAATTTGTCACCCAAGAACTGTCTCCATGCAGCCAACAAATATATCCTAATATAAGCAAACAGGAAGCTCCCTTCTAGGGTTTAGATTAAAAACAAAAAAAATCCTGAGAAGTTGCTGCATGTAGATCTAAGAGAAAGATTGCTTTTAAAGACAATTTAAAGAAAGGTGGCAACTGGGCAGAAGCTGTACAGTGTGCCTACATCACACTCTGTCACTCCTTTTGCAGGAGAAACAGGAAGATAAGGAACAGCTCTAGGCAAGTCCAGAGAGGCAACACTAAATTTCTGCAGGAAGAAATATAAGTATGAAAGCCAAGACAAGAAAAAATGAATGGGGTTATGTTTTGTTTAATAAAAAGTTGTAGAAAAGATCCTTGAAAAGTGGGAGAGGAATCTTGCTATACTAAGAAACAGAGAAGGTAACAGCACAGTTTCCCCACAAAACATGTTTTGCTTTTTCAGTCCTTAGCACACACATTCAGCTTATAAACAGACAGAAACCACCAAAACGTGTGGAAGGGAGGAGCTAATTTTAGGGCCCTTTTTTTCTTTTTTCCGTCAAAACAGCACATCTCCAACAGAGCAGCTCTACCTCTGCCAAATGCAGATAATCACTGGTATTCCAGAAAGAATAATACAAATCCACAGATAAGGAGGAAGAAGGTGCAACTGCTGCTGAGGCTGTGAAAAGGAAAATCTGAACAATCAGCTCAGAAATGTAGGTAAATCTTGAAGCACAGTGATTTCCCATTGCTAGTACAAACCTGAATCTTCCTGCTTAATTGTTGTTTTACAGCTTTGTGCTTTCCTCCCTGTACAAGGTCCAAAGAAGTAAACATCGTAATACAGGGATAAAAAGCAAAATTGATCTTACATAAAGTGTTGTCAAATGGACACAGCAAACAAGGGGAATATATTTTAACCTAATCCTCAACCTAGGCAGAACTTCTCACAGTCCATGGAGATTTTCAAACATATAAAATGTGTGAAGTGATACACAGGATCTTCAATCCGTATGAAGAAAACCCATTTTCTTAAATCAGTGACTCTAGCACACATACTGAAGATATTAACAAGGACAGAAATGAACAAAGCTATATATTACCATGTTTTTCTTTAACTAGTTTTTCTTTGACTACAGCAGAAATCAAGCACACACAAAAACAATTATTCTGACAGAAGCCAAGTGCTCTGGCTCTTAGAACTACAAAAGCAACTGAAAGATTCACTTTCTGCAAAGCTCTTGAAAAACTGCACCTATAAAGGTGTAAATACTATGTGTCTGAAAACTCAAAAGTTTTCTCAGAGGAAAAATAAACTCCACAAGCACTCACTCTCTCTCTCTGTGCAATCAGCAATTTCAGCAACCTTTGTAAGATGCTGACTCCATTTATTTTATGGGAACCTAATTACAAAAGCTTGTAACACAAGAAGTCAGTCTGCACAGTCAAATCAAAGACAGGAAACAGCAAAATTAAAGAACATGCAAAGATTTGGTTGTGAAACTGAATTCTATTCACTGCCTGCCTGTGATGTTGTACCATGCACATATGCAGAGTTCTTCACTGTGTGTTCACTGACAATGAACTTCCTAGAGTCTGCAGCACTTCCATTTACTGTTGTCAACATGAGGGGCTCCTAGAGCACCTTCAGCATGATGTCACCTGGGCGGCTTCTAAAAAGGATTAGAAAACTTAATACTTAAACAGATGACAACCAGGGCACACTAGAGCTCTTGATTCTGCTGCAAGTAGTTAAAGCTTTGTTTGCAACAGTGAGAAATTAACTTCTGTGATGGGCCAGAAAAATCAAGCATTTTGTGGCTCACACAAAACCCAGGAAAGATTTCACAATCAGAATAATCAGGTAATTCGACTAGCCCATTAAGAATGTAATTCAATTAAATCACTACTAGTAACACAACTACTGAAAAACTTTACTGTGGCATGTTATTTTAGGTAAATTTTTGATAAAGTAGAAGTTCTGAGTTCATTGCCAATTGCAGCTCTGGGAAAGCTAAAACACTTAATTTATGACAGAAAACCTGATGCAATATGTTTCTATTCACTGCCTCACTGCGATGACAGTATTACAACTCCATTATACAAGTGGAATCTCTTCAAAGTTGCAACATTTTAGTTTTGTAGTATAAGCACTTAGAACCCTTCTAAATTATTATGTTAATTCAAATAAATGTAACATTCTCATCAGTAAACCAAAGTCTTTAGTCTGTATCCAAGTCTACTAAATTATTATCTCAACATTCTGTCAAATTCCTAATCTGTACGTCTCCAGAGCTGAATGTGGAATTCAAGATAAGGCTGTACCTTTAATCTGTGCAACAGAAAGACTGTCCTCTGTTTTTGCAGGTTCCAGTCCTAACAGTTCCTGACATTTCATAAAATGACAGATTACCTGAAGTTTTTATCATTCCAGTCTTTTATATTTCTTACAAGGGAGGCACGAACTCCCAATAAGAATATTGCTTCATGTGCTGCCAACTGGTTGAGTGCAGCAATTTCTGCAACCTTTATTAAAATTTTATAATCTGAAAGTACAACTAAACCAAACTGATTTGCTTCTCTTATTTCATAATAATCCTATATATAGGATTTAGCAGCAGGTATCAGGGCTCCAAACAACATTTACAGCCTTTTACTTTAAAGGTAATTTAGAAACCAAGAATATATAAAAGCAGTTAAAGTCCTGCCTTGTCACAGACCAACAATATGAAATGTACAGAAATGCAAAACCTGCAAGATGTTTCGTATTGCTCATGGCCAGGGGGCAGTATGACAGTTGAAACCAACAGCACATAACGTTGGCCTAGGAGACTCATCTGCTCAATATTTCACTGGTGCCAAAAAGCACTGTAGGTCACCATGCACGGTACCAATCCTCAAATGTTCTTTTCGGCTTATCCATGTAGTCCTATATACAATGTCGTGACAGATGTGAGGTGAATGGAATCCATCCAAAACAGTCATGGGAAAGAAAAAGAGAAAATTACATATTAGAAAATACTTACACTGCAAAGAAACTATGCCAAATTCATGAAGAATTGAAAGCAAAGAGACAAAAAGTGTCATTAGAAGCTGCAAAAAAACAAACAAGGCAGTGGCGCTAGATAACAGGAGATGGACAGTAAAACAATGCAGGAAAAATGAGCCATAGTCTTCTACAAATCTGGAATGGGAAGCAAGGAGCAAAAGGAACTAACCAAGAAAAAGCAAGTAAGAACAGCAGCTACAGCAGATCGTTCTTCACTCCTAAAAGAATACAGTGAAATTCACACCAGGATTAATTCATGGGAATATCTGTCTCTGTTCAGCACAATGGCCACTATCTTCCCTCCTTGTATTAGCCTCCTGCTCAGCATATGGAAACTAATGAATGACATCATAATTCAGAATATGCAAAAAACCATCTACTTTTCTTTCTAAGTATTAAATTCCACTAGCCTTATATTTGTTAAGTAAGCCATGGTGAGGTTCTACTTGATCTTCTTCCAATTTTAGTCTTCCTACATGATTTTAGGTTCCTGTGGAATTATTTATTTATTCATTATCAGGCATAGTATTGAAACCAGTGCTTTCAGCTGGTCACAACTGGTCACTCCAAAAACCTTTTGGAAGACAGGCTAAAGGAAGACAAAGTTATTTTTAAGTTAATATGAAATTAAAGCTATTTGTCCTTTTGCCCTTAGGTTTAAAAAGAAAGTAATAAAAAAAACCTAATCATAGTTTGTCAATGTAAACCCCTGGGGGCTGTACAAAATCTACCCAAGCAGAGAAGAAATAAAAATGATCATTATTGTTCAGCAGATAAACTTAGAAAAATCAATTTAATCCATTACTACTTCAGACGCTTTAAGATTACTGAAACAAAAGCTGAGAATGCAAGATGCTCCACATACACAATCATCACAAGCAGTTACTGAAAAGAGGAGCTGAGAAGCAGAAATCCCTGTGCATCAAAAACATCCCAACAGTTTGAGCAAAGAAAGGCGCCTGATCTTACACTGGAGAAGGGATGAAAACTCTGCTGAGGTTTTAGCACTACCACTCTCCCCAAAAGGTACAATCACTTGTACTTCTACTAACTGTAGTTACAGTATTTTCAACCACCATAACACATAGAAACAGACATTTTCTTGCAAAAACTACATGAATTTTAAAGATGTATTTACTAGAAATCATGACTTGAAATTGAGCCACTCAGCAACAGACAGCAGAACGCAGTATGTACAGACAGTCAAAATCCAAATACACTTAACCTACAAGTTAGCTGTATGTAAGCAGAGAGGTGCACTGCAGCCTTTAGAGATATATATATATCTGTTATCAGGGCCTGTGGTGACAGGACAACAGGAAACGGTTTTAAACTGAAAATGGGTAGGTTTGGATTGGATATAAAGAAATGTCTCATAATGAGGGTGGTGATACACTGGAGCAGGCTGCACAGCAAAGTTGTGGATGCCCCTTCATGTTAACACATCCTGTTAACATTTGCATTTCTTGACTCAGAGAAGTCCTGTTATAACTAACTGAAGAAGAAACTTCTGCTGCGTAAATTAACATGTTCATAAGGAAATATTTTGAGGATGTAATTTCTGTATTATCTAGTCCTGACAGAAAAAAAAAAAAAGACATTAGAAAGGAGGACTCAAACTGTAGGCTCTTCTTTAAGCAGCAAATTAATTCCAGCTCCCAGCAGAGAAAGTGATTGCTTGAGCCACCTGAACATACTCCCACCTAGCTTGGTGACATCAGGTCAATCACAACAGGCAGTCCAGGCCACAGAATATACCTGGCCAGTTCCAAGGTCACAATTACACTCGCTGTTGATGGGCAAATCCTGTAGCCACTGGGCTCCAGGCTGGCCTTGTTTTCTTAATATTAAGAATTCACAAGGGTTACTCTGAATGACCCTAATGCACAGCAAGCAGCTGCAGCACACTGCCAGTTATTTCAAGCAGCCCTGTGATAGATAGCACAGCTTCTGAGGGCTACTTAGGCGATTCCTGAGGGCTACTTTAGATGTTTCTAAAGAGCTAACACCTACTAGATTTGAATGTTCCACTTGAATGTCAGTCACTACAAGGGAGATAGAAAAACTGGCAGCAGTTTCAGAGTTTGAGTACTTCTGAGAGCCATTCACAAGAAACACAACCAGCACAGTACTCACTATTCACTAAGATGACTTTGACAGCAGGAAGTCAAAGCAGCCATAGAGAATTGCATCCTACATTTAACTAAAACACAGCAGTGCAAGATAAAAATCTCTCGAGTTGCATGAACAGAGGAAGATTAAATATCTGTACAGGATCTAAGACTGTTGTATTGAAAGGAAAATTACTTCCTAACAACCTATGACCAGAAATCAAATGCCTGCTCCATCAAGTCTTCCTGAAAGACATATAATTTCTGTCTCCATTACTTATCTTTAAAATGGGGATAAGTGCTTCTGTACCCCATAAGTATTAAAAGAATAATTACACTAAAAACAGAAAGAAAGACTGGAACACGTGTATCTTAATGTCTTAAACAAAAGTACTTAAACGTACACGATTTTACTACTCAAACACAAGCATCATTGCTAATTTCACATGCAGCTTTCCCCATCTATAAAATGGTCCTAGTCCAGTCATCACTGATACTTTAAAATATGCAGAGCACCCCTGTACTGTTTTCTTTGAAAAATAAAGATTATGGCTACCTCAGATTGGTAAATTAAAGACAAAAAGCAACTGAGATCTTTAGTCAGTTCACTTAAACCATTTCCTAATCAACTACTATCCATTTAATTCAATTCTGAAAAAGTAGAAGAACAAGCTTTCACTGGTAAACTATTTTTCAATTTAAGGATTAAATGAATAAAAAAATATTGTGTTGCATTCTTACTATGCCAAGCAGTCTCCCAGCAAAAATAAGTCAAAGACTTTACATCCCTGTTCTT
Organism: Origma solitaria; assembly: GCA_013397895.1. NCBI lineage: Eukaryota > Metazoa > Chordata > Aves > Passeriformes > Acanthizidae > Origma > Origma solitaria. The sequence continues at coordinate 588,399 of VZRL01001215.1, forward strand.
AATTACCAATTAGATAAACACCACCTTTACACAGTTTCCAAAACAAAATTTCAACACCCCCACTTCCCCCTCAACTTATATACTTCCAGCCACAAAAGTATATTTAGTCTTAATGTTCAAAGAACAAAACATATGTGACGTATCTAAGTAAGAACATAGGAGCAGAGAAATCCTCAGTATGTACAGGTTTGTACTGAGAGACAAAAAGCCTTAAGATGTTTCATTTTAAAACACAATCCCTGTGTATAAAGCCACCTAACAAATTCTTCATAGGTGCAAGGATACAGGAGATTGGCAATGCCCTTCTGTCCTGTAGCACAACGTTGTACAGCTTTTAATCTTTCATGCAAAATAACAGATTCCTCTTAGAACAGGGAAGTAGTAGCAGACTGACCAGGTATAGTATACAGCCTACCTTTCCAGATTAAATACTTCTTATATTTTTTCTCAAAACTATGTGAGACTTAACCCTGAGATCCAAGACCTCCACAGTCCCACATCCCAATGGAGCAAATGTGGTATATATGGGGCCTTTAACAAAGAGCATTAAATTCAGCAGATGTAAACTTACAGCTTTGAGGTTTTATTATGAAATGCCAGCATAGAACACTCTGCTACTACAAATCTGATCAACCTCACAAGACAATACACATGTGTATATATGCATATATATATGTATAAATATATATATGGATTTATATACATGTATACAGAGCACATGGTCCCAGCTATAGCAAATTACAACATTCATGAAGAAACAATCAGCTTAGATCTGTGACAACTGAAAAGAAAATGTTTCAACTGCACTAAACCTCTTCTATATACACTGTGAAAGGGAGAGGGCACAACAATAGGGTTCTGCCCATAAAAAAAACCATGGAAAGCAGCTTGCATACAGCAACACCTCAACGAAATTAACCACGTGCAGTCAAAAAAACCCCATAACTCAGTAACAAAACACCTGCTAGGACTTCACTTTGAAATACAAAATAAATAATCTCTAAGTAAAAGTATATATATAATGCTTCAGTATTGCAAGCAAGAGCCAGCGAATATGCCATGGGGAGACGGTGCAATTCAGATGACAGGTCTGGAGATACACGGAACACCTACCTACAGGCATGCATACAGCTGATGGAAGGCCAACATGACAAATTTTAGAAAGAATTTTGTGACACCTGTCAGGTCGACCTGGGATGCACATAGCCAGAGATACATTTAACACTTAGAGAAAAATGCACGGCCACACTACAACCCCGTTCATGAGGTTCATAGGGAAAAGCACAGGCTCTGAGGACCTCAGCCGAAGCACAATGCAGAATTCGTATAGTTTATACCGCTTTGAAGAGGCACAAAAAGCCCCCACGAAGGGAGAAGAGGCGGCTGAGGACGCCCGTCCTTCTCCCACCCTCAGCAACAGGGCAGTGACACCTGACCGGCCCCACATGCCTCCCCTTTTCCTCACGCCCGCCTGCACCTTCCCCCGTTCGCGGACGCCCGCGGCTGCAGCTGCGGCCCCGCGGTGTTGTCGGGCGGGGAGGACGCGGGCAGAGCCCCCCCGGCGCTGGGCTCGCCCAGGCCTCCCGCCCCTGCCCGCGCTCCTCAGCCCCGCGCGGCCGCGCGCTCACCAGGCAGCGGCGGG
>VZRL01001215.1:590280-608934 GCA_013397895.1 Origma solitaria
AAGGGAAGCCGGTGCTGGCACTGGGAATGGAGGCGGTGCCCGAACGGTCGGGCTCGTTTGTCTTCTGCAAGTGCTAGGAAGAGCACATTAAATGCTTTTGCATAAAAGCGACCAACGAAACAGATCAGGGGAATGAAGTACCTAATTCAGTTGGGGTTCCTGATGAAAGTGATATATTGGACAGTTTGTGAAAAGAAGAGAAAGGGATGCTGTATGCAGGGATAAAAAGTGCAGAAAAGGCAGAACGAATCACACCAGTGGACAAGCAGGAGTATATTAAAGCATTTGCTTAAACAAAATGAACGACATAACAAGAAATAGTAAAACTGTCACTGGGGACTGAAATTCCAAGTCTAAAGTATGATAAAGTATACAGTGAAGACTGTCACAGCCTTAGATGGTGGCAGCAACAACGGCATGCCAAGATCAGTGAGGCCACAGTGGCAAGAAGCAATGAGAAATCTCAGTTATACCCACATGAACTGGTAAAGTCCGTACAATATTAGGGATGCCATGTCTGAATCAGCAGACACTGTTAATTACTAAATGAGTGGGGAAACTAACAAGAAGCAAGAGGAAAACTTCTGTGCAAGGAGGGACTGCATGTGTTTGGGTACATCAGCCTAAAATAGGAATACAGTGGAAGTTTACAAAGATTGGTGATACGAAATAGGTGAACAGGAAATAATTGTTTATTCTCTTCCAACAGAAGAGCTAGAGGGTAACAAGAGGAACTAGTAGATGAAAAATTCAGAACAAGAAAAACAATGATTAGAGCTGTAGAATACCTTGATGCAGGACAAAATGTAATACTAGTTTACCTGGACTCAAAAAGAGACTGGAGAAATACAAGACAGAAAAAATCCATCACAGATTACCAAAGACATCTCCTCTGGTTGAAAAATGCCCTGACCCACAGAAGACCCTACAGTATTTGGGGACACTACTCTGTGCTTGCTCTTGCCTTCACTTCCCAAGGCATGGGCTGATGGCTGGCCCCAGACATGCGGTGCCGATGGACCAGCGATCCCATCCTTATGTCCTTGTCCTATGGCCCCTCTCTTCAGTAGCCTTAATAGTTTATTCTGAGTTATGAAGTGTTAGTGGGGTCCCTAAGGGTAGAACTCAGCTCCCTAGAGGGACTGTTGCATTTCATAACAAAAGTTCCAACCAAAATTGGATTAAATGTCACTGGCTACTTTGGAAACACATCCCAGGTACAGATGGCTCTTCATTCTGCCCCCTAAAAGTCTACTCATGGATTCACAGTTTTTTGCAGCAGAATAAATTCCAAATGCCTTGCTTAGAAAGTCTGACCCAACCAAGGCAAAAACCACAGATCAAGAAAAAAGTCTCTGTTAGCAATCTACCCATGTAATATCAACCCACAGGATAATGGTCAAGACAACCCATTTTTGTTTAATAAGTTGTAAGATTAATTTTTTTTAAGTTTTTTACTTCTACACCAGTTAATCTTTTGTCTAAAGCCATAGTCAAACTCTGCTGTGAATGAGCAGCTTCTTTGTCGATGAGACCAACTGTGCTAACAAATACCACCAAAACTGGGGTAAATTATAAAAACATTTTAAAGCATTCCTTAAGTATTTCAAATACGCCAGCTAAAGGATGCTGTGTAAGAAATAAACTTCAAAAATTCAACAGATACATGAAAACACGTTCAGTGTAGACATGTCCACAGAAGAGAAAGCAGAACAGACACACTCAGCACACTTCTCCATGTTTACATGCCCCACACCCACACACTTACATTAGCCACAACATGAAGACAAACCTTATCATTAACTGCAGCTTTTATGGCTTGCAGGCTCCACCAGCAGCCGAGCACTGTACAATTTTCAAGGAATTTTGTATATTTGCAAATGTCTAATGCTTTAAAGTTATGTACAAATATATGTAAAGATATTAAATTCATAAAACCACAAGGTTTTCTTGTTTTGCTTGTCAAGTCTTGACCCAGCCCATTAATCACTCTGCAGTACTGAGAGTCAAGGGCTCTCCCCTTGCCATTTTCTTGGATGCAGGTGTAGGGCTGGATGCAGTAGTAGGGGCTGTTTCCACAGGCTCAGTCATCTCAGAATTTCAGGATATTTATCCTTGTGAATTCTCACATGAAGCTTGTTTACTAGATAGCAACTGTTAATATTTGATATTAACCACAGTCTTTAATAGGTCAAGTGACTTCCCCAGTTTCTCTTTCAGAGCTGAGGCCCCAGTGCCTGAGCTATTGTCTGTACCTACAGCCAGAACTATCGTCCCGCACCTACAGGTCCTGGAGTCAGGACCTTCTGAACTCGAATAAAACCCAACATGGCAAGTGATGGAGGATGAGGAGGTTTATTCCATCACTCTGTACTAAGCAGGCAAGTATTGTCAGAATTACTGATAACCCAAACAAAGCAAACAGCATTCTAGTCAACACTAGCACCAGCAGGTCTGAAAATAAGGGTATGAATATGGGGAACAAGATCCACATTTCCTCTGACACCACCTATGGCTGTCACCAGAATTCAGCCACCTCATCTGAGAATCTACTAGCATGAAATGAAAACATAGCACTTGCACCCTTTGGAAGTTGCAGAGGCTCCAGAAATGCATTTGGGCATCCTGAGGACATATCAGAGGAAAGATAAGCTCTCCAGCCACCTGCAGCTATATACAAACAGGGTGAAAGTCACAAAAAAAGTTGAGCAGAGTTTTATGGGACAACCCTAGACAAAGGCCAGGAATACCTGAACCACACTGGGCATCATCATTCACCCTCTCCCTCTCCTTCACAGCAAGCATAAGCAGAAGTATTCAAAACTACAGATCTAAAGAGTTCAGCAGGTAATGCCCCTGACTGCAAGACATTCATCTTCCATTTCTATTTCCAAAACAGTTTCCATCTTAGCTTCAAAGCATAGATGGAGGCCAGGAGAAAGCCCATATGATCATGGAAGTTTCAAGGGAAAGGAGGCTGGAGATAATACCTCTGTTATCTCTGTGCTCTCACCTATTTTTTAAAACAGAAATAATCCTTCCTGATGACTGCAGACTTCTCAAATCCCACCTCCGATTTTCCTCCTTCCCAGCTTCACTTGGACTAAGGCAGATTCCTTCTCGCATTCAGCTCTACAAGACCTGTTTTACATCAATAATTCCTTATTACTTTGCATGAGTTGCTGCATTATTTATTAGTTTTAAATGTACTCTTATGTAATCCCATCAAATGTACTTTTAATCTTAGGCAATGAAGAGAAAGGTATGATAATGAAAGAACAATGCCCATTTTAACATCAAACATTCTTCTAAAACTGTTAGTAATTATCGTTTATTTTTAGTAACCACATTTAACTCTTTTTCCTCTTCTGATCCAAACATTTCACCAGGGCTATGACCAATTCCACTCTCAGTGTTTTTGTAAGATCTTTTTTTGTAATGCGGTGCCTAGGACAAAACCCAACATCCAGCATGAGGTTTTGCTTTTTATCTAGGGCATATTCTTAACTACTTTTTCACGATGTAGAATAATTTTGGATCATGACAGAAAATGGGAATTTGTACATGAAATACCTCAATTAACTGTGTTTTGCTTTTACTGACTTCTTTTTCCAGCAGACTTTGCTAACATTGGCATGCCTTGCTGTTGTCATGGCAATGAAAGGAGTCTATATGGTTTTGGATGTGACTCAGAAATAATTTTATACAGAAATGGGACAACAATTAGAACAAAGGACATTGAATGTTTCTGTGCCATCAGTTAATAAATGGTCAACAGGAAAAAAAGAAAGATCCCAAATCAGAACAAAAGATACTGAACAAAACTTGATTGGATAGAAGACACCATACTTGTGACCCTCTCTTGCAATTAGGTCTCTGTGTGGGTAAAGCCTTATCATCCCCAAGAGTTATTAAAATCACAGTGATCTGCCTGGACAGTTACTTAACCAGAACAGAACCCAGATTTGCCCAAAGAAGCTCTTAGTGTTCAGAAATATGAGGAGTCTTGTATTGTGTGTGGACTTATCTGAAAAAAAAGGTCTTGAAACAATCATCTCTATGAGGGCTTTTTCAAAGGCAAGGCTCTTCTCATGGTGCACAATTTACATGAAGCAAAAGAAGGGCAAGTTTGCCAATTAAAAGATGAGGAAAGGAGCTTGTGTCAATCACTGAGGAAGTGTGGACAGAGCAGTTGCAAGCACCAAAAAACATGTCTAAAGCCAACCTACACCAATCTATGAGGTGCATGGAAAAATTATTTTTAGCTAGACTAAAAATACCATTCACCTATGTCTTCTATATGTTACTCATGACAACATTAGCTCTTTTCCTGTGGATCCAAGGTATGTGAGGGGAGCTGTTATTAGATCATTTGTCTGTGCAGAGATGCCAAATGTGAAGGTACTGAAATATATGCATCTGTGTCAGTCCTTAATTTCATCTTCTGAGTCATGCTCTGGAGTGACACTTCCTCTGCCTGGCACTTCCTGTTCATACCAAGCTGAGCTATACTAAGTGTTATTTATTAGAAAGCAATCTAAAGCCACATCCACACGGCCAGCTGGCTCTTACCCCAGTACAAATCATCACTGCCACATAATCAGCAGTTTCAGAGCTCAGGATTGCAGGTGGTTGTGTCACTTCTTTTCTTCTACTGTTGAACTCAACTGTGAAATGCAGAGCAGGAACCAGTCAGAAGTAACCTCAAATTTAAGATCTGGTTCAATTCACGGCCATCTCTCCCTTTCTTTCTTTAGCTAGGTGCTAACTTTATCAAACTGTTTCACTCAGCCTAGTTTTGTATCAAGGTTCTGCACCTCAGAAATGCCCTTGGCCAATACAAGAAACATTCCAGAGAACAACTGGGGAAAACACATGGGAAATGAGGGATTTGCACTGGAAGACAATGAATGATAATATAAAGGAGAAATTAAAAGGATTGTCTGTGAACAACTAAGTAACAACTGAATTCATACACAAGATGAGTTCCAAACTAATCTATGTGTGAGTATGAAACATTTTGGGCATATGTGGCAAGCAGGTTACTAGAACTTCAAAAGGATTAGTAATTCTCATTAGCTTAATATGGTAGCATCTGGTGCACGGCCAAAATGCCGCTTAAATATTGTGTCATAATACCTATATGCATAAAGATATTGGAGAGAGCTAAACAATGAAAGAAAATGGCCAGTGGTCAAAGTACCATTCATGGGACTGCCACTCCCAGCTGCACTCTTACGGGTTGTTCACAATCCCTTTAGGGCCTCACGAGTGAATTTTGGTGCTCTGCTGTCTTTTAAAAACCCCTGTTGCACAATCCTGTAGTGTGTCCCCACTTCCTATGCTTTTAGCAATGCAGTTAGTAAAAGTGCCTGCCACAATTGCTTCCCCCCTGCCACACTCTGTAGTCTTTCCTATTCAGTGAGCAAGACCTTTGAATGGAAACACAGAAAAAATGCAGCACAGAGCTCTAACAACACCTTTGCACTTACCACTGGAGACTCCCTGTCCCTTTGCATTTTGAATGGAGAGGTTACCCAGCTTCCATGGCCCTGGAGCAACAGGAGCAAACAGCCTGGTTGCTCTTGTCAGGACACAGGGGGATGGACCCAAGCTCTGCCAAATATAGCATGCAAGAGCTGTGTGCCCGTCCTCAGCAACTTCATGCATAGCAAACTCAGAGACCTCCCAAAAGGGAGCACCTACAGTGTCACATCAGTTAATATTGCCAGAGAGTTGCATCATATCAAACTGGGCTCAGGAGTGAAATAATGCTTGACCTATTTCGAGCAAGCAGTAGAGTATTCTGGTTTCTTCAGTGGAACTCAAGAAAGCTGAAAAATTTAAGAAAGAAAGACTATAGTTTCTGTAATTCATAAGCACAGCACTGATCCAGTCTCCATTTTCATAACAAGAAAAAACCCCATTTATCTAGAGGGCTTTGGTTAAGCAAAAAGCTTCTGTTTCTTTCATTGAGGCCATCTGACCTTGAGTAAGTCTCCTTCCTTATTATTCCTCTCTGAAATAAGTTACACATCTAACTACTGCCACAGGCCTGCTTACAAATTACTCTAACCTTTTTGCACAAATGCAAAATATTACTATCCTTTGTCACAACTGTTCCATGAAAGATCCTACGCATGATTTCTTTCATCAAGAAGAATTTAATTTTGTACGTCAGAATATATAATTAATTTTATAAAAGGCATTAACAAATATTAAACCTAGGAAAAGAAGCATGTTTTTATAATTGTGATTGTTTAATTTTTCTTTGCAGAATACAAATGCATAAAAATGTAAGAGCTGTCCTCAAAACTAGCAACATCCCAAGACCATGATTACAAACAGTACTCAGGTAATTTTGCCACATAAAGCCTCAACACCTGAAAGATACTGTAAAACCTCTTGTCTGTACAGCATATTCTAAGGCATTGTTTAGCATTTTTACAAAGAATTTCTTTTTCGGCGTTATCTAGATCATTCCTCAAATTAAAAAACAGATTTAGAAAAAAACCTTTATAGGGAAAAGAAAACCCCTACAACTCTACTTTTGTCCCAGAATTCCTCTTTCTGAACTTGAGCTATGACAGCAATAAATTTTTCTCTGAGTTTATCATCCTTTCCAACTCTGACATCTATGTTGCTTCCTGGCTCACACTCCATTCCAGCATTTCACTACTATTCCCCCTCTTTTCCTATTAGTTATTTGTCTAGTCCTCTAACTGCTTGTTTTCTAACTGACCTTTCTTTGGCTTCTGTCAGTTCATTAACATTTTTCTAGTCTTTAACTCAAAGTGACTATTCTAACTGTTGTCTGAAAGCTGTACAATGAGGAATTATCCTTCTGCTTTCATGAATCAATGACTACTCTGTAAGGCTAAAAGCAGTTTTTCTTTTCCCATTGTTTTCACATTTCCTCTCATTCCATTTGTTCTTGCATTCATTTTTTTTTTCCCAGTGAACACTACACGACAAATAATTCCCCCCCCCCCCATCTTTCACTTTGAGATTTCACGATATTTTTCTAAAAGAATCCTCTTTCCCTTAGATGGGGGGAAAAGGTACAAATAGGATAGAGTTAGCTCATCCTGATACATCTAGCACAGGCTGCGTTTCAGTTCAGCATGTTAACTAATACTCTCCTTTTGCAAGAAAAGCCCTGCTCATACTGGTGTGTGTAGAATGAGACTGGTAAAGTTCCAGCATTGCTTTTTCCTGTTGCACACAGCGCCTTGGGCTGCTTCCACCACAACACCTGGCTGCCACCGGGCAAAGAATGTGCCCACTCACAAGGGAGACAGAAGCGTAAGAGTCACTTTCCAAATGAGTACTGGAATGAAACATTTCACTTGGAGTGCTACCATCCTCTTCATTTCAGAGAGGTAAAAACTAAGCCTAGACAGATGGAACAACTTTTCTAGTATCAGGGTTTAACCCAAAAGCCCAGAGCTCTTCCCAACATGTTTCTGGATTTGCATGTGCCATGAAGTTCTGGACTTGACAGACAGAATCACAGAGCAACCAACAAACATTTCTTCTTTATCATAGTTAATTCAGCCCCACATCACTCAGAAAAGAGATGAATTAAAACATTTATATAATGAAACACTAATAAACACTTCAGCCAATTCCACAATGAGAATTATGAAAACAGATAGGAGCAGATAAAAATTATTAAAAGAAAAAAAACAGTCAAAGTAAAAAATTAGCAAGGCAAATACACAACAGATAATTCATTTAAAATCCCATCCTACATATATTTTTTAATTTTCTCCAAATATACTGTATCAAGCTCTATGTAGATAGTGTTAAACCAATTTAATTACAGAATCACATGGAAAATAATGTTTAAAACCTGTTACTCCTCTTCCCAAGAGTGAAATCAAACTACTACCCAACACACATTACTTTTAGTAGCTTTCTCTTTTTGTCTGTTTACCAAAAGCCTGGAATTCTCCTACCAGAAAAAGACATGCACAAAATAACCCCAAATTTTGCTTTGAAATGAAAAGCAGTTCCATTATATAGAAATGTTTGGCTAGACAAATAGAAAGCTCTGCACATTGCACAAAAAGGGCTGCAAAGAGCACCCTGTTTAACCAAGCCAGCGTCCTAAAGAACAGCCCATCAATACATCCTCTGAGTAATTTGCATATTTAGGATGGGATGTAAATTACCCCATCTGAACTTTATGGCTCATTTTTTGAATTAGCTTAGAAATTCATTACGTCAGTTTTCTGCTTCCAGCTGAAGCACTCAGTAAGTTCCTACTTTCTGCTATCACATATAGAGTTTATCATATCAATGTACAATTAGATACCTGGTATGCCAGCCTTTGAGTGAGGAAAGGTCTTAAGATCCTTTTTCGTCCTGCTCTCACATTTGTATTTCAGGGTGAGGTTATCCAGTGCTGAATATTGCTGCTAAGAACAAAGTCCAAGCTATGGAATTAAACATACTGATAAGACGGGTGCCAGAATGGCTAATTTCAGCATGATGACGTGGGAATGCCAACAGGCATCTCTTTTCTTTTGCTGTGGGGTGTCACAGAAATAAAAATTCCTATTGTATTGGAAGGTACCGGGCAAGGCACACGGCCAATGCCTAAGGACAGTGGATGGGCCCACACCCACTGCCATCTCCTACACCTCGCCTAATGTTTGCTCCCCACACTGTCCAATACAGTGACCCTTTCCCACCTCTCCCAGCTTCTCCTCAGTGTCATTCCCCTGCTGCCCTCATTCACAACCCTTTCTCCCCTTTTTAAGTACATTTTCCAACTCATGTCTCTCTCATCAACCTGTGAACCAGCCCCCTGCACTGCAAGGCCAGCCAGCCTGCAAATACACTTTATTCCAGTTGGCCTCTGCTCAGTACACACAATATGACAAGTCCAGCAGCCGCTGCCTTGCACTGCTGGGGGGACGTGTGTCCTTTAGCCTGGCATGGAGGAACTCCAGTGGAACACTGGGATCCAGTGCTTGGAAAGGCAACGTGTCCCCTCCTCAAGCAGAGGAGGGGCTCCGGTATTGGCTGGGTACAACAGAGAAGATGGGAGAAGCACAGGAGTGAGTCAGCTTGGTATTTTATTTTGTCTGCAATATTTTCAATGCCTGGATTCTAACTGGCCCACCATCATTCACAAGCTTCCTGTGGGATGTACAGCCATACACAACAGAGAACAAACTATTTTAATACTTGGAGATGCCACTTCAAGAAATGTCCTTAGCTCTTCTTCCATGTAACAGGTGTCTTAAGAACCATACACCAAACGAATTAAAACCAAAACTGATGTCATCCATTCATGCAGCAGTTGAATAAAACAACATAAATTAATATTATTGTTCACGTGCTGCTGGAAGAATGATTTTTAAAGTTCATGACTGAAGCCAAAAAAAAAAAAGGGTCATTTACCTTGGCCACAGTTTATGAGTGATGCAACAGTCATGACCCAGCTAAACCAAAAGCAGCAAGACAGTTAAAGCAACGTGGACAACACGTTCTATTGCATTTGCACACTTCATGTAAGGGTGTCCTCCTTGAATCAAAAGCTGAAATGCTACTGTGAAAACAAGGAATCAGCACTACAGGAAGGTAATGCAGAAGTAGTGCTCACAGCAGCAGTTCTGCAGGAAACTAATTTGGGACATATGGATTGAGAATGCTGAGAGGAAAACCCTGCTCAGGATTTGAAAGAGAATGTAGCCTGATGAAACATTTCTGGGTCTTCCCTCCAGAATTCAAAGGACAAGGTATAAAGTGGAAAATTTTTATAAACACACTGGCATGATTAGTGGGAGAGATAGTGATCACTTACACAAGGCCTTTCTAAAAGCAGAAGTGTAGTCCCAGTGGCCTGGGCAAAAAGGAAGTTCCATGACACAATACACATCAAACCAGAGCACTCTCTGCTTGCTGTATATCCATTATTGGTAACTCTTGGGCAGAAACCCTGTGGACCCTGTGAGGAACTGTAGTGATGCTCTCCAGCATCCCTCTGCCAGGACATACCCCTGCACACACCCAACCCTTAGAGTTTATCCTATAATCCCATGCCCTGCGCCAGAAAGATCCCATGAAACTGTGCCAGAACTGAGCACTGGAGATTAGGCTGTCAAGCACATGGAGCAGGGAGACAATTAGGCAAAACAGTAGTGAAATAACAGGGATGGCAGGAGGGAAGATATCAGCATGTCCATCTTTCCAGGCACTGATGTGGGACATTACAATCTTCAAACCAAAGTTCATTCCATTCCTGGCTGCTCTAACGCGCCCCAGGATCAACAGCCATGCCTAAACTGAGGCAGGACAGATAGAAAGCCAACAGCAATGGAAAGAGCACAGGCAGGAGCTCTTCCTTTGAAGCAGGCCACCGAGAAGGATTTTCAGTTTTTGCAAAGGCAGACTGGAATGCTTAGATCTAAACAGAGAGATAGAACAGCATAGCTCAAAGCCCCTTTAGAAGAGCATCTGGTAGAGATGTGTGACCTTGTTCTTCAGAGAGCTCAGGGTCAGACTTTTAATTCAATTCTAGATGTTCTTCTCTATCCGAAAATAATGGTTTTTGCAGCATGAGAAATAAGGCTGTGCTGCACAATAGTTTGACATACGAATGGGACATGGGAGAAGGACTGCAGGACAATATAGGGCAGGAAACAAAGAACAGCCATTGGGCAGCCAGTGGAGCAGCAGGGCACAGTTCTGGCATGCTGAAAGCAATTAGTGCCATGGAAACGGGCCAGCCTGCCCCAGCCAGCAGCCATCCCTGCACAACAGCTACAGGGCATCTGCACTGCAGCTTGACACGGTGCCAACCATGGGGCACCTCCAAACACACAATGTCACTCATATTTTGGGATACTGGACCAGAGAACAAAAAATACCTCCTAGCAAATCCCCAGCAACCTCTCACAGTACTGAGTCACGATTTCTCTATCTTGCCTCTGAAGTGGGAAGATGCTTAACTCTCCTTAAGTTAAAGTTCAGTAAGAAGAAGGTTTTAAGCCTATATTTAAAAATAAGCATGAATCTAATCTTCTCATGAACATGCTTGATTCTTGTGAGCAAAAACACAGGTGACAAGACAAGTTTATCAGTTTCTTGCTAAGCCCTAGAGTATATTTCACACCATTCTGAAAGCTGCCCATGACTAGACAGTGCTCAGACACTATGTACAGACATGGTGTGGGATTTTAAATAGAATAATGTAACAAATTTGCTAGTTTGTTTTATGTATTAATTAGTTAAGCCATTTGAAGACCAGATAAGTTTTTATTTTGTTATGTCTCTATTCTGCTGATCATCAGCATTTGGATCAGAAGAGATCTTGACTAACATTTTATAGCTCTACACATAACTTCCTCTGAAGTCATTGCCCTCAAAATCACCATCCTATTTACGTTTTTACTGAACAAAATTCAAAAGTAAACAGTGTGTCAATTCCAAGGTACTTGAGAATTAACACGTGGTAGGGTGCAAACCACAGGTCTGGCATGATCTGTACTGCCTGAGAACAGTTTCAGTAACATGCTGTTTTCGAAAGAACATAAGAAAGCAGCAGTACTCATTAGAAAAAAAAAAATTGTTAAGGAGAGAAAATCTTTACTTCATGCAATTAGAATGAAACTAGGACATTAACATGACCTTTCTTTTGGCTGGCAATAGCTGTACATAGCTATTAAGTACAGGAAAAGTTTACCGTACACAAACAGTATGAAGGCTTGATTTAAAGCAGCTGCATAAAAACTGATCTGAAAAGTACATAATATTTTATAATTTTTCATAATTTTCTATTTTTTAAAATTTGGGCGTTTTAGAATTTATTTTTGTTTTTAGAAAACTTATATGTCATCCTTTGTTCTCTGATTCTCTATGGAGTCAGAGCTGCTACAAATCAAAAAAAAAAGAGGCTGGGTGGGGTGAGGGGAAACCTATGTGAAGGAGCATTTAAATATTCTTAGCTTTCCTTTTTTACTAAATAAAGCATCTTAACTTGATAATGAATGAACGCTACTGTTGATTCAATACAAAAAACGGGCTTTTCAACTGCTTCTTAGATTCCCATAAGAATGCTGGAAGTTCATTTTGCACAATTTCCATACAGAGTTCCCCTTTCTTCTGAAAAGAAGAAATATATCTTGAAGAAGTACAGTAAATTGTAGGTTTTTTGCCTTAAACTGAGGAAGTCACACATTTTGGTTCCCAAGCAGATTTTCTTTATTTTATTATTAATTAATTCTTATTTTTCTTAATTACTGCACATCATCTTGCAGGTTTAGGTTTAATTAGTTTCAGAGTAGACTGAGATAGACACTGGTACTAAGCAAGGTCAAGAGAAATAACATTTCAGCTGTCTCTTAATGATGCTTACTATACAATGGTTTAATTGAACTCCCTACCAAATTTAGATTTTTTTTTTTGATTTTTTTTTTTTGGTCAACTGCTTTATCAGCCTTAAATTCAGGAGCAGAGACTCAGTAGGGAAAGCACCTTTCAGAGCCCATGCTCAGGTCTTGGCACAGGTGTAATGCATAGCACGGCAAGCATTGCCATGGGAGGTGTATTTACTTGAATCAGTACCATCTGTGTTGCTCACGAGAAGTGGAGAGAAATGGAACCAGACTGATTTAGTCATTTAGGGCCATATGTTCTATCAGCTTGCCAGGAAAGCCCTACTGAGCTCATTTGATGCTGAAGTAGGAGACACAAAGATACAAGAACACCTGTTTTGAAAGGTGCCTTTTGATCCCACAGAACACAACTTTTTCTTGAGGAAAATTGTTTGCTGCAGTCTCAGAAGAGGGATTTTCACTGATTCTTCCACTAGGGAGTAGAAAAGAATCTGATTCTTTTCACAGATGTTCTCTGGGTGCAGAGTGAAGAACATAGGCTAAACCCTGCTGGGACTGCTCAGCAAGCCTCCTTTAGGCCTTTAGTCACCCTTCTGGAGCCCAGTGGATTCCCTGAGAGGCGGTCAGCCCTGTTATCTGGGGGGGCTAGAAATCCCATGCTCCGGTCAGTGCCACTGGAGTGATAAGAGTTTTATCACTCAGGGTGTTTCTTCCAGGCTATGTTTTGCGGAAGTGACGACAGAAGGAGAAGGAAATAGCCACCACAGCCTCAGAAGAGTATTTATCTGCCACTTGCAGATAAATAACATCTTGCAGATGTTAGTTGTAATAGTTGTCAGCTGCCTCCCCTTAAATGTACTGTACATTGGACATGGTTTTAGGGGGCAAAGAAGATGTCTCCCTGATAAATCACCACTCAAAACACAGGCATAAGGCTGCTTCAGCTATATGCAATGAACCACAAACCTGAGATACATAGAGCAGCTCCTGAACAACTATCAGCAACCCCGAGAACTTGGCCCCCTGATTTTTCAGCATGTTTTCTAAGAAGCTCCAATGTCCACAAAAACACTAACAAGGACAGGTCAGTCCTCTTCCTTGCTAAAATTCACCTGCTGGAGCTGGACTGCTGATCTGTGTCTCCCAAATTAACATTGTTCTGCCAGGGCCTTTCAAAGTTCCTGCAGATCGTGCAGTTTATTAAAGATCAGCCATCCCCTTTTATATGAGCAGTAACAACAGCAACAAAGGGAGAGACAGGCACTTCAGATCACAGCAGGTCATAAGTATTTTAATTAATTTTAATTACACAAATTGCTTGAAGCTGAGGCATGCAGACTGCCAGTGCAGGTTTTCTCATGAAGAGCCTGTCCCAAAAGGCATTGAAAGTCATGTCCCAAACTTGCAGGCAGCATTGCCATTTTCGTCATATTCAGGTATTGCTGTATTTTTATTTCAGCTTTAAGTTGACAGAAGAGATTTTTATTGCCCTCTTTTGTTAATAGAAGAATTTTGTAGCAGCAAATAGGTTCAGTGGTGTGAGACCCTGCTTGGGCTACCTTTAACACAGGGCATAACTTACTTGCACAGATAGTTCTAAACCAACTCACATGGGCTTGCCATGACATCCAGTGGTGAAACAGCCTGTATTACCCCACACCATTTTTTGGTCCCTGTATCTTTCTGTTACCTGAACTTACCAAAAATGAAACCCATCTGAACAGGCCATTAGGTTTAACTTTACTCAGTGGAGCCAAAGCCATTAAACAGAATAAATGTTATGTTCATCACAATCAATGGGAAAAAAATTCCAAGTCCCATTTCTAACAGCCTGTAGCCTGTTAATTTTCAAAACAAACAGAATGAACATCTGGAATTCTCCCAGTGAGACTTTTAAAAGAAATAAACAGTCAGTGCTCCTTGAAATGAAACATCTGAGTGGAAGTACAGTCTGGGGTGAGGAGATCAAGACAAGAAATCTGGTTCAAGAAAGGAACCACAGACTCTTGCAGACATACTCGCTTGTTTGACAATTTAGAGAGGTGGACTAGCACATTTATCTTCATTCTGCTCCCTAGAGATTTTGTTCAGAGGTCTTTCCCTTCCAGGTATTCTTACAGAAGGTCACTGCAGGTTCTCAAGTGATTCAAACCCCACCTTCCCTGTCCCATCTGCCCCAACCCATACGTTCCTGAGCAGAATATATACATTGAACTTACGTTTTCTGCCTCCTGAGCACCTGTGATATAAAAATCAAACGTTTCATTTTCATGAAAACTGCATTAGTTTTTCCCCACAGTATTTTATGAAAAGTGAAAGCTGGCAGATTTTCCTTATGAACATATGGATCCCACTGATAAGGCTATCTCGAGCACTTAGTCTGTGCTATGGTATGAAGTCTATGCCACCTCGGATGCATCCCACCCATGTCTGGGAGGCTCTAAGAACTCTTCCACTAGAAACAGCAACTCTGATACATGCTAATATTCAAAACCCTGGGTGCAATTCTACAATTACTAATTAGCATATCCACCAAACTGCCTGCCCTCTGAAGTGCATCCAATCCCAACAAAACAGACACTGAAGAACAGGGACTGATTACGCCAGGTTAAGCTAAACAGCTGCAGGTGCTTTCCAGCACCATGAAAAAAAAAATTGAAAAAAACCTTTTCAGCTGCTTTTCAGCACCTAATCATAGCCCTCAAATCATTCTAAATACGTTAGAAAAACATTTCCATAATTATTAATGGGCCCTAGATGACTTACAGAATAAAATCTGCATACCTGAAGCCTAATTCCTCTTCAAGGCTTCTTTCCTTTGGTGCTGTACTGGACTATGGGAGAGCATCTACCTCTGGAGGCAGCCCCGAACCAGGAATCAGGAACCACTCAGGAATCCTCCTGTGGGGATGGCCAAATCCTTCATTCAGCATAGCTGTGAGAGGTGCTGCTGCTTCTCTCTCACTCCCTGGCCTTGGAGGTTGCTCAGAGCACAGGGAGTGAACATTTGTCACTGCCCTGGTGCTGAGGGCTCTCAGCTAAGAAGGTGTGAGGCACACAATGACCATTTCTGTATTTTACCTAAAAAGCCTTGAAAGCACACACCATTGCAGACTAAAGGGCCTTAGCTTTCACAGCAAAACAAGGTGACATCCATTGGCTCCGAGCATTAAGACCCAGGAAATCACTTCTGGAATGCAGCTGTTACAGCTAACTAGGAAGAGAAACTACAGGAAGAAAACAAGCAGCTTCTGCTCCAGAGAGCAGAGGCTGAAGGACAGAACTGGTTCAACCTCACTGCGTGCAACTCTGAGACATCTCTGTGTGCAGAAAACACAGCTGTCCCTCCCGTAAGCAGCGTTACCCAGATTCCTCTGACTGCAGTCTGAAAAAATGTGTATTTACTAACCACAGCAAAAGTTGAGGTCCTTGCAGCTATACATGACTATTTTTACCTCTCCATCAGTAAAACCACGATACAGTACTCAAGAAAATAATAAACTGTCTTACATGCTCAAGAAAGCCCAAAACAAGCGATCTAAATAATTTTATAGTTTCCTCTGCTAACTGATCAGTCTAATGGTTCCATTTACCATGGCATTATAGTGATTCTGAATTAATAACTTCAGAAAATCATATGTTCTCCTGCACATTATCTTTTTTCCAACATTGTGCATCTCTAATGGAATAGCTCTATGAATTCAGTCTTAAGGATTAAAAAAAAAAATTAAAAAGAAAAAATTAGGTCAGTATTTGCGTAACAGCACAGCCTTGGGCCACAAGTCACGAGTCTGTTAACCAGCGGGGTCAACTTCTGACCCTTGGCATGACAGACCATGGTTGGTAACTGATCTGCCCCACTAACTGGCTTTGGATCTACTTCAACTGCACAGCTGCCTGCCTTGGCATTCCAGATGTCCTACAGACTCCTGAAGGATTTCTTACTGGCAGAGTAACCCAGCTTCAGGAAAGGATCAGGAATCTCTAAGTCGTTGGTTTGCTCATAGCAGTATAAATACAGGCACAGACACACACTGTGCAGGGGACACTGTATATTGAAGGACTGACTTCTACTACCCCTGGCTTACAGAGTGCTCCTGTGCCAGGTGGGAAAAGCCTTTCTTTCTGCTTTAATCTAGGTGCAGATACAGGGAAATGGAGCACTCCAGATGACAGAGTAGCATTACATATTCCCAGTGTTTCATGATCATGGGCTTTGAGTCATTCACATTGCAAAATCAGACTTCGCTTGTTGCAGACTTCTGAGGACTTGACTTTATATGCTGCAGCTTTTAAAGGCACAGCAGGAACCAAGGCAAGACTAAGGCTCAGCACCAAGACCAAAACTCCATCCTTATGCTGTTTTCTCTTACTTGAATTGCATGGCTAGGACTAAACCTAATTTAGCATTTCCTGTCCTTTGTTAACTGAATGAGAGGCTCTAAGCTAAAAATTAGAAAGGCTTTTCCATGTTTCGAAACAGTAAATCTAATAAAATTCAAAATTCATATCAATACATTACAGCCTATTTTATGTATACAGAGTACAAGGATTTAAAAGGTAACTGAATTACTTTAAAAGCTCTTTTTTTAATCAATAATTGTTATATTAAAAGACAATTTACACACACAAAATACTTTAAACAATTATTTTTAAACAAAGCATTGTATGTAGCTCATAAGGTTCATTCTTGAAGAAAAAATATATTTTAGGAAATACAGATGTGACAATATTTTTCTTGGTTTTTTTGAGCAGATACATTCCGCCCTAAAAAGGCTGCGACTGAGCACAGTTCCAAGTAGAACAGGAAAATGCTACACCTCTGAGATGGATGGTCACAAGTTGTAGCAGACTGCTATAGAAAGCTAACGATCAGTGACAGTCTCTGCACCTACCCTTCAAAAATAACAGCAAACTACACCAGCAATGACACTGTGAGGAGACACTTGAGCAGGCTCTGGCACAAGCAGCTGCAAGTAGAGCCCAAGGTCCATGCTCAGGCTCCTGAATCACCCATCTTTCTGATAAGGGGTACATTGTGCACAGGGCATGGTCACAGACCCCTACGCACACACAGCCGCAGCTCCACAGCCAGGTCAGCCATTCCTTCCCTCTTCTCACACAGCCGGAGCCCATTCTCCATTCCATAAGGGCTCACCAAGGCCTCTCTCTCCTCAAACCACCCTTCCCTCAGCAAAGTTACTCACTGTGATAAGGGACCATGACTTAGCCATCTGAAACCCTCACGTTCTCAGCTTAGCAGGAACTCGGGCTCAGGGCCAAACTTCTGCCCTTGAGCCTCAGCAACACACCTGCTCACTCCAGCTGGGGTACAGCTCCGGCCATCCCCCACAAGCCTCCAACCCTTCCTGCCCCAGCTGGATGAGATTAATTGGAGTATCACTTCATCAGGCTCCTGATCACTTCCAGGTGATGGTTCCCTGCCAGCCCTGCCCAGCAACAAGGTGCCCCTGACCCTCTTTAACTCCTCTCAATGAAACACATGCTGAAAATGACATAATACCTACCACCTGAGCACTGAAGTTGGTAAAGCTTGAAGTTCATGTGAAGACAGAGTAGACATTTAAGGGAGAAACACAGAGAATGTCAGTCAGTTACAGGGACCACGTAGAAAACAGCGAGGGAAAAGAAATGCCTCAGAGTTTTCTTTAATTCTCAGCTGAACACTGTTAAATATATACTTCCTTTCCCCCTGCACATACAACTTCCTTGATTTGCATACAAATGTGGATAGCAACAATGCCTCTTATTGAAAGAGAAAAGGAGCAAGCAAAAGTAATGGGGTAAGACAGCACAGCCCAGAGGTGAGGGCAGCAGTAGCAGAGCTGCTGAGGTCGGCAGTCGCCAGGCTTACCTCGCTGCGCTGTGGGGACCTCGGTCCTGAGGGGGCAGCACGGTCCATCAGGTCCAGCAAGCCTCGTCTGGGCACCCCTACGAGCCCTCTCGGGCCACAAGGCGAGTCGGTGCCACGGCGACGGCTCCTCCGCAGCCCCACAGCGGCCCTCCCGCCAGCTGCGCCCCGATGAGCCACCCTCACGCCGCGGGCCGGCCCCGAGGGGCACGGAGGGCACAGACCCGCCCGGAGCCGCCGGCCCGGGCCCGCTGCCCTGAGGCGCTGCCGCTTCCCGCCCTCGGGGGCTCCGCAGCCGCGGTCAGGGGCCTCGCCTCAGGCCCCGCTCCGAGCTCGGGCCCGCGCGGCCAAACACAGACACACACGCGTCCTGCTTCACAGAATTTTATTAGCAAATCAGAATAACAAACATCTCTGCTATTTTTGACAGTC
>VZRL01001215.1:608939-649855 GCA_013397895.1 Origma solitaria
GACAGTCTGTACTATTTCCAGGCACAGAAAAAAAAATTAAAAATCAGTGTTTCTCTTAATTAAAAATATATGTAGAGTAAAAAACATCACCACTAAAATAAGAGTAAAAATACCCATAGTATAATAAAAATACTTGTGGGGTTTTGTGGGGTTTTTTGTTGTGTTTTTGGGTTTTTTTACCCAGACTATCACTTAATTTCTCTCCAGGTTCCCTACTGCAAAACAGAATAATACATAGAAATTAGATTGTTTTTTTCTCCCAGCAAAACAGATTCTGTAACACAAATTCTTTTGATGGTCCCTTTCCTTTTTTTTTTTTTTTCTTTTTTTTTTTGGCCCCTTAACGAAAAGAACCTGTAGGTTTTTGTTCAACACCTACCAAAGGTGCAGTATTAAACCAACCCCTGGAGGGAGAAGGGAGAAGGTGTCCTCCTGCCAGCGCTGGAAGCAGCACAATGATGCTGTGCCTCCCTGAGCAGCTGAGCTTTCACCTCATGGAACAAACGGAGACAAACACAGAGAGCTCCACAGTTGGGAGAACACTGTAAAGCATCCTAATGAATCACAAACATTAGTCCTGAGAACGAGAGATTCTACACCCACTGCGTGCTCCTATCCGGAACAGTCAGGGGATAGTTTGGCTGGGCACCAGTGCTGCCTGCGTGTTGTGGTTTTGGTGCAATGAAATTGCTCGGGAGCCATGTGGAGTGGCTGAGTACCCAAGAGAAAGGCCTGGCCTTAGCTCACCTGGGCACAAAGATGACTGAAGACTGAACATTGTGAGCTGTCTGTAACGTCTTTGTTAAAACACCACCTTACATCTTTTATAAAGGTAGAATTAATAAGCCAGAGCTTCACGCAGCCTTGCACTCCTCTGTCTGCATTTCTGCTGTGTCCCATCTTTCTCAATAGTTGCTAGGATTTTACATGAGAATGACCCCATCTCCGTGACAGCACAATCCTGATCCAACAGCCTAACACCTATTTTAACCAGGGCTTAATTTTCAGAAGTGTAATTTACTTACACATCCCACAATCTCAAATTTGGAAACTAAAGGTGTTTTTAAAATCGAGAAATTCAGAAAAAATATCACTGCCTTGGAATTTATTTGGTTTTCCACATCCCTGGGAAAGCAAGAAGCAAAATTTGGTAGGTAACTTGGGAAGCTTTTTATCCAAATAAGTATTTTTTGTGTTGTGTTTATGAAAGATTCCCTCCAGACACTGTCATGGTTTAACCCCAGTTGGCAACTACGCCCCACACAGCCTCTCGCCCACCTTCCTCCGGCCCTGCTGGGGAGGAGAACTGGAAAGCAAATCTCCAGGGTTACTTTGAAATAAGAACAGTTTTGTAACTGAACTAATGCAAAATATTGTAATAGTAATAATAATAAAAAGGAAAAGAGAGAGGAATAAAACCCAGGAAGGACAAGTGATGCCGAACACAATTGCTCACCACCCACTGAGCAATGCCCAGCCAACCCCTAAGCAGTGACCTGTTGCCCCCAGCCAACTCACCCCAATTTAGGTACTGAGCATAACATTCCATGGTCTGGAATATCCCTCTGACCATTCTGGGTCAGCTGTCCTGGCTACGGTCCCTCCCAGCTTTTTTGTGCACCTCCTCACTGACATAGCATGGGAAACTGAAAAGTCCTGACGTAAGGTAAACACTATTTAGCAACAACTAAAACATCAGCCTGTTATCAACAACATTATTCTCATACTGAATCTAAAACATGGCACTGCACCAGCGACCAGGAGAAAATTAACTGTATTCCAGCTGAAATCAGCATACACTGAAACAATAGGTTTCCCTGTTACTGCTCCCTCTTAATACATACATTAGTACAACACTTTTTTGAGGATTTTGCCTCAAGAATTACACAGAAAGCTCAGAAATTCACCTTTTAATTTAGTATGAAGAGAAGCCCATGCCCTACACCTTATCCCTTGACATGGCACATGTCAAAGGCCATGGCAGCACAAGATACGAAATAAAAAGAAATTAAATAAATAGTATAAAAATGAAGTGCCATATTTGCAGAAACATTTACCCCCCAGCTTCCACAGTACATATATCCACATTCTCTTTCCTTTCCGTCAACTTTCCCAGTCCAGGATCACCTCCACATCCCTCTCATACTCATTCCTTTCCACTGGTTTTTTTTTTTCTTTTCATGCCCTCCTTCCCTTTGTTTCTTCCATCAAATCCCACTTTCTGCCTCTCCTCCAAAGCTTCTCATACATTTCCTTCCTGTCACAGAAGTAATTTCTTACCAACTGCATTTTAGTCTCTAAGCAAGGATACAAAGTTACAAATAAAAGTAGCATATTTTTATTTCTTAGAAATTGGAAGCCATCAAAATTAAGCTGATACTAGTTTTTGACACCAGTTCACACCTTCCGCCCTAAAACCTCAGCCTAGACGTGACAAGTGTAAAGCCAAAGAAAACCAGCTTCCTCCTCCATCTATAGTTGTTTCTAACACTTGTTTTCTGATTTTTAATTTATTAAATGGCAAAATAAATAGGAACTTCTAACAGCAAATACATTCAATGAAAAAATACCCTAGTCTATGCACATTTTTGGTACCAATTGAACAATACTGGCTTAGAAACTAATACAGTTAAAATGATGCAACTTCCCTGTGCAAAGATATTACATCAATATCAAAGTGCTTACTTCTTTAATTTTGGATACAACCTCCTGAATAAAATAGAGATCTCTGCAGTGTGGGTTACATGTAAACAGCACCTATACAAATAGGTGTTAACTAGTCTCCAATTTGCTGACAATAAATCATATTGACAGCAATAACAAAGTCTAATAAAGACTATTTCTTCACATGCCTTGGGTTTTTAAATGCCCTTTTTTTTGGTGAGGCATCCTGTCATCATTCTGTGAAAATGTATTTGGGTGCATGTAAATCACTACAGAATTTTCTTCTTTTTGTTTTAAAAATTGCCCTGGCCTACCTCAGTACCACAGTCAGTTGTACTCACACTGACAATGGGAGGTGTGTTAGTCCTCAGCCAGAGACAATGGTCAGATCACAGTTCTTGTTGCATTTCAGAACTGTTTAATGCCAGGTTCACAAAATCAAGGTTATGATATGTAATGGCATTGTGATTTTCTCTTCAGTGGCAGTAATAACAGAGTACTGCACACAGCTAACAAAACCTGTCAGATATCTGCCATCAGATATTTATGCTAATAGCAAATATAAAAATTGCATTAAAAAATTCCTTAAGACTCAATAGCAATTTCCCTGACTGAAATAGTAATGCACACAGTCTTAACCAGTGTGCGGAATGTGAATTATTCTGCAGTAAAAGAATATCAGTAGAAACCCTACACCCTGAGTGCAGTTGACATCACAAATAGATTGAAGTATCACTGAAACACTCAACATATAAAAGCACTCTGACTGGTGCTTGTGCTGTAGCATTTCCCTGGGAATCTCAATTCCCAATTTTCTAAAATGCTCAGTAGGCATTTAAGACCATCATCCAGCTGTTGGTGTAGCTTGAGAAGCAAGGAGCATCATACCAAGGACTCAGACAAGAAATCCAAGTCTGCTGCCAGGGTTACTTGCTTCAGCAAGGATGAACATTTCCTGTCTCCTGCCCATGGAATTCTCATCCCATTATGATATGCTGCTTCTCCTCTGCAGGGGAGCTTGTCTTTCTGAAAGATCCTCACTGTCACTTTCACAGTTTCTCTGAAACAGAAAGGCCACAATGTCTCAGTCAGCAAAAATGACTGCACAGTAAAATTGGTTCTTCTCTTCTTCCTGTGTAAGGAAGGTACCTACCAAACTCTCATCTTGCATTAGGACCTTCTTCACCAGTGAACGTGATAAGTGATTGCACAAGGAGACAATGCGGTACGAAAGCTGTGGAGAGGGAAGAACAACAATTTGACAACACATACCCAGCGCAGACATATCCTAACACATTTAATTCACCTACTGCCTACTACAATTTGACATTGAAGCTCTGTCTTGCACTCTGATCCCATCAGGTTTGGGAATCCATATGTGAGAAGGAATAAAGGTTCGCTGTCATACCTTCCATCGCCTTCTAGCGTATTGCCTTTTGAAGTTTTCCATGTTAACAACAGAGGATTTCCGAACCAAAGCCTGTTGCTTGTCCATGGGCTGGAAGATAAAAGAGCAATTTTATTGTTCGGCTCCCTTTGGTGCATGAAATATGCAACATACGCTATGTGCACTGGAGCTGGCTGAAAGAATGCTGCGGAAGCTGCGGATTCATATAGGTAAAAGCAGAAGAAAAATAATTAAATCTAGCCCGCTCTGGGCCTAGACATGACCCTTTTGACCTCAAATAAAATCCTAAAACTAGAGGGTGCTAAGGCTATGCCTTCACTGTAAAGTTGCTAAGAACTTTGTAAAGATCTCGGTGCACACCTGCCCCATCTCCCTTTTCTCTGGATGACATCACAGTAATAAAATGGGAAAAATTAGCTGTCATGTAGTTTCAGTGACAAGGATACATGCTACCTGAGAAAACTCCAGCTGTCCTTTAATCATGCCCAGAGTATGAGAGCACAAATCATTAACACCCTGGCATTAAAATAATTGCAATATTTGACTACAGAAAAATAGGAACAAGAAAGAATATAGACCATAATTCAGACATGTCCCTAGCATTTTGGATGTCAACCTGGTGTTAAGGAACAGATGTTCCACAAACCCTGACACAGTCCTTCTGAAAATGAAGCACATTTCAATTCCAAAAGCACATCAAAATTTGCATAAACCATAAAACCAAATCTGACAGATTGAGAGAAAAAATGCTTCAAAACCAGATCTGGCAAAAGTGAAAAGAGAAAGGCCAGGAATCAACCCTTCATAGATTATGGAGTGACAACCATTCCAGCCATTCTGATCTGAATGCGTAGGAGGTGGATAACACAGAAATATTTGTACTGAACTGGATGGAATGCAACCAAGCCATGCACCTGAAGCAGCAAGAGTACCAAAGGAGAATGGAAAAATATCAGTGAGGATTTAAACATCTTTTTCAGCAAAATGATTTAAAATGTTTGAGATAACAAATTCACTTTTCTCATCAAATGCTGTAGGTTTAGCATTTTTGCAGGTATTGCAGCAGCAGTTCAAGGAGCCAAGCTATCAGCTGGGCCTCCTTCTCATTAAGAAGTATACACCATTTGCATTCAACAGAACTGGGACAGTTAAGTATTAAATATAATTTCCTCACACTGCAAACAGCCAGCATGGTGCAACAGGCTAGCAGAAATCAATGTGAAGTGGAAAAAATGTCACTGGCTAAATGTCAGCTGTACAATCATTATGAAAAATTTCCCAGTGCCCTTTCAGCAGCAGAACCACCACCGACTCTAAATAACTCACTTTACTGCAGACTGTTGATAACCACCTCTCCATTTTAAGTACCCTGCAACCCAGGGGCCTTGTCATTCTCTCAATCATCAGGATCTCTTCTCAAAAGCAGTGTGTGATTAGCCTCAAGGACCAAGTCACAACAACATTACCCTCACCCAAACATGTCAGGAATAGGATGGCCTCATTTAAGGCTCCTTCTCATTGTGCCAGAGCATTTGTTCATAAAGAAGATCTATATGAACAAAGAATAGGAGATCATGGCTGAGGGGAGGCAGACGCTCTTTCTTGAGGGTGTTTTCTGCAAATACTAACTCTCATTAGGCCTTAAGTTATAATATAAGAATGAAAGCTTTCCCTCCCACAAGAAAATCCTGTGTTCCATTTCCCCTGGATGGTTTCTAATGGGTCTTCCAGCTCAAAGGAACCTGCAGAAGTGATGACTGAAGCGTTCTGAGACACTAAAAAATGGACACATGCAAAATTCTCAATACTATTTGCCACAGTAGAGCCCAATTCTCCCCAGCCATCACCGCCAGCTTGCCAGGGTCACGTCCTGCCTTCCTACGCTACCTTGAAGCTTTTGCAAATTTTACATATTGCGCCAGGAACGACACCACAGGGAGCACATCCAGTGTCCATCCTCCTTCAAGTACAATGATGGGAGCAACAATACCCCAAGTGAACAACTGTTTTCACAGCTCTGAATTTGCATCAGCCTCTGCACATCTTTGTGAGGACATAGCAGTAATAGGTCCACTGTACCCTACACAAATGGGATGAGAGTATGCTTTTATCTTTTTATCTCAAAGTAGGAAACGTTCTTCTTAATCATATTAGGAACAACAGCAATTCAATTTATTTAGGTCATTAACTTCTCTGCAAAAGGAGGGGGGAGGAGGGGCAGTGAAAGATATACTCTAATATATAAAGATTCACTCTAGCTAGACTTGAGCTATTATGTCACTGATTCTTGTAGTTGCACAACAGCCACCTTGCAGCAAATGCCCACAGAAACTTGACATCTTTTTCAGTCCCTAACTAACCATCAGGAAACAACTGCACCCTGCAGAAATAACAATTCATTGTGTTCAAAAATGAGATTGGTACATCTGTGCACATTAATATAGTATAACCAAATGACTTCTTTGAAATATAAGACAGAAGAGCATGATTCAAGGTTGGGTCAACTTCTCTTTTACTTTTTAAAACATAAGAAAAAAAATCTTTATAGCAAGAACACTAGTCTCAAATGCCACACCATAGATTAAGTTAGTTGTAGCTTTGCAATCTTCTTCACTGTAGAAAACAAAGCAGAAGACTACGTTATCACTTACCAGACACAAATTGACATTTGCACTGTAAAATTAAAGAGTTGTTTGATCATTCCAAGTTCCCAATGATATCTTTTGGATAGGATTTCTTTGGTATAGGACAGGAAACTCAGCTGTTGATTAATCCTTCATTTTAAAGTTCAGCTTACCTTTGATGGCAAAAGAGTTCACCCTGCACAAGTGGTCTAAAAACTAATCCTAACTTTTCTTCACTGGCAGCTATTTGACAGAGAATTTCCACAGTACTAGCTAAATGTTAAATTACTACACCATTTGCTTTATTTTACAGGACAGATTTAACCTTTGCAAATATTTCTCTCATAAGGTCTGTAGAACTGCCTGTGGCAGGGACACACAACTGTTTCCTTCAGCCAACCAAAGATGCTATAAAGGAGATTTTTATTAGTTTCCAGGCACCCAATTTCTAGTAAATACAAACTGACTTATTCTTTATTCCACATAAATTACCTAGTAATCTTTAGGAACTGTAATACATGATGCAGAGTATGATACAGGCAATACCAAAGGCTGTAGGGTTAGAGGTATCCATACCACTGTGATAATCCTGTTCCTGCAAGTTCAGACACTGAACACAGGAAAAAAAAAAACTTCAACACTACAGACCACTGGGAGATCATGGCTTTGGTCAGCACCTTGTGCAATGCATCAGAACTTCTACTTGTTTTTGTGTAGAATCTATGCACTGGAACCTTTTTAAACTGATGTACATGAAACAAGCAGCAAACCCTACACCTAGCCTGATCTCAGTGTTACTGATGGGATTCTGTCATGTCAAGATTCAACCCCGCAAGGAATTCTTCACAGCGAGATCTATTTAACAGCTCCATTAGTGATTCATTAATATCTTTCTTGAAAACAGAGTCAAAGTTTCCATTCACACAAGCTTCATTTTCCAGTTGAAAACTGCTCATTAAATCCTGTATCCACTTGAGCTCCTCCGAAAGTTCCTGTCTGAGGGATTCATACTGGCCCTGCAGCTCAGTGTACTTCTCGGATACGCCTGTGAGACTGGCGCCCACAGCCTTGATATCCTCGTGCAAATGTCTTTTCAGGGATTCCATTTTACGGTGCTCGTATTTCAGCTGGGACAGCTTGTGCCTCACGCTTTCACTCTCCTCTTTATACCAAGCTTCTTTCTCGTTATAAATGGAGAGCAGAGCATCCATGTCCTCCTGCAAGGAATCGTGGGATGCAGCCAAGGTGCTGAAACCCCGCTCCATACGGGAAATGTCCTCTACGACGTGAGCAAAGCGCTCGAAGTTGATGTAGGTGTTATTGGGGGGCATGCTCGAGTGGCACTTTATGGTGTACTCCCTCAGGCGTTTTGTCTTCAGCTGTGTGTTCTCAACCTTCTTGTGTTCCTGGACTTTGGTTTCATCTTTCAGCTGGTGAGTCGTCAGACAGAGGAACCGATATTACTGAACATTTACAGGACTGCAGCAACTCAAAAGCTCTACACAAAGGATGCAGCCTGGGCTTCCACAATGCTGGGAGATGCTTTGCTCACACAGATTTTCCTTCATGCATTTGATTAAAAGAAAGAAACACCGAACACACGAGCCCAGAACTAAATGTGACAAGTGATGTGCATTCATTCCAATGTGATAAGTGCAAACAACATGGCTGCAACTCATTTTTAGCAGATAAATTAGAGTGCTTATTTTTAGCACTCTAATTTTTAGCAGTTAACAGTGTCAAAGCTATCAATATTTGTAAGAGGAAAACCAATAACCCTAAAACCACTCAAATGAATGTTTTGTGCAATGCAAAGCAAGAACAGAATTTCAAAAATCCTCATTAGTCATGCTGAGACTAGCTAAATGTATTTTCAACAAGAGACTTACCCACACAAGCAAGCAATGTTTATGATGAAAAAATATATACAGACACACCAATGTAAGCAAACCAGAACACGTGGTACAGCAGATCTCTCTTGAGAGAAATTACATTTTCCACATTGACTGCAGTCAGATCTCAATTCAAGAAAGCACTAAAGCCAACACACAGTACATGCCCATGCAAACAGAGAAGAATGGAAAAATGCAAATCCCAGTCCACCATGGGATACTGTAATGTGCAATAAACATCGGAGCTTTGTCACTCTTTTTGAAAGTTATGGTAATAAAAGAAGCCATTTGCAGAAATCCGAGGATTTGGTCAGACCCAACCAATTTCCTCCCAGTACATCTCTTTGAGTCACCCAGCGTCACAAAGTACTTAGGGGGCAGTTTTCCATTTAACACACCAGTAAGAGTGACAATATGATCTTTGCTTTGCTCACAGCAAAAACCAAGATCTGTTTCTTTATTCAGTCTTACCGTTATCCATGGATGAGACAGAGCTTCCTGAATCGTAAGCCGCTTCCTAAAAAACAACAGCACAAAAAACCCCAAAGACTTGAATGAGAAATACTTGGTACACAAGTCCATTGACCCACACTTCCCCCCGACTTCCTAAGAAGCATTTATCAAGATAATTCCAGAACAAACCCTCAAATTTCAGGGTTATGTTTCTCCCCGAGGCACACTGCTTGTGTGTAGTCTAGTTACTGTTCTAAACTTCAACAGGTAACTGTCCTTACCCCACACAAATTTAATTCTTATTTCATCAAAATCTACCTGTATTTTTGGGCACCATTCCATAAAAAGTAATCCAATATTCCTTCGTTTAGTTCATCCAACATGCTTAGAAAATACATTCTTGCTATACCTCTTTGATACGACTGCCTGAATCAAGGTATACAACAGTAGTAACACCAAAGCTGTCCTTTGGACCATGGTATTACATCACTGCAGGAGCTGTTGCTTCCTGAAAGCAACATTTCTGAGAGGAACACTTCAAACCTAATCAGAGTGGACCAATCCTAACTTCCTTCTGCAGTAGCACTTTGGTGAACAGCACGTTAAGAGCACTGAGAATCAGAGACAGAAACAGCATTGCACAGGCACCATCTCTGTACATGAGACAAATACTAACATTACTGACCTCTCCTGGAGGCTGCTGGACCTGTGCAAAACCCTCATCAAACCCCTACTCTACCCCAGACTGAGGCCTGATGATTTGCAGAAATCTTG
Organism: Origma solitaria; assembly: GCA_013397895.1. NCBI lineage: Eukaryota > Metazoa > Chordata > Aves > Passeriformes > Acanthizidae > Origma > Origma solitaria. The sequence goes on from VZRL01001215.1 coordinate 618,755, forward strand.
ACTGAACAGCTCTTTCTCAGCTATTTTCTCCCCCAATGAAGCCATTAGAAAGAATCACAATGGTTGACTTTCCTCCGGGACAAAGGAGGTTACAGGGAAGGAGATGCTACTTCTGAGTGCACTTTATTAAAAGCAAGAAAAACTGAAAAAAAAGACAGTGGTTCCTGTAAACTGGGAACAAAGATCTGCACAGCTGTCACACAAACTCTAGGTGACTGCCACAGACACTCTCAGAGACTTAGAACTCCGTATCAGCACATGTGGCAGTGCACCACTGGGGGCATATTCTGGGATGTATCACTGCAATAGCGGAGTGGTAGTTACCCTGAACTCAAGATTCTGCACACCATTTCCAGCCCTTCAGCTACACCCTATTGTGCCAGCTTGACTCCGCTGAGAATTCAGTCCTGAACATGGCATTTAGCTGAGGAGATTTTGTTCCTCCCCTCAAGGTTTCTGGGTGCAGTGATCAACTAGGGGCACAGCAGCATCCTCCTGTCTTGCTCTTGAATGGCAATACACACTTCAAGGAAAGCTTTTTCACTCATCAGGCCATATTTCACCAGGTTTATTTTAGAGACAAGTGGGCCTCTCTGAATATTTGCTTACCGTGTATCTTTCACCAGTAGTTTCTGAATAAAATCTTTTGCCAGGTCACTGGTATTGCTGAAAAATTCTTCATCAAAATCATAATTCACAGCTGTGATGTTGGCAAGTGTTTCTTGTTTAGTTTCTCCAAGGAAAGGTGATGCGCCACTAAGCCTAGATAGGCCAGAAAGAAGAATCAGTTGGAAAAATAAACAGCAGAAGTCCCCTAATTAAATTGCAGTGACCTTGGAATATACTCTTAGGACATTTGTGGCTCTTGTGTTGTAGCAGCTCTGCCATGTAGGGAAAAAAAGGGCCAGCTTTGGCTCACTGCAGCTGCAGTGAAGAGCCAGACTTGCCTTGAAAGTACTAATGCATACACACAGATTCATGCACAGATTCTCCTCTCCTCAGTGACTCATTTAAGTCATTGATAATCAAACCAGAAGAAGTTTCAACTGAGGAGAGTCTCTATCCCTGTAAACCAACCCACAAAGACTACCAGGCTGAAGCTTCTATCACCTTTAAGCAAATAAAGTAATGTTTCTACAGGTTTTCTTCAGGTAGGAAAAGGCCTGCCCCTGCTTCTTTTCTCCCTGCAAAGCTATTGATGAGTTCCCTGCACAGCAGGTTCAACCAAGAGACCTTTCTCAGCTGGAAGCAAAATACAGTGTGACATCAGAAGCCAGGCACAGGACCTTGCCTAGGGCCAGCTCCACTGGAGAGGTGGAGTGCTCACTGAAGGAATCCACAAACAAAAAGGCTTTGGCAGTAAAATTTTGGCGTTGGCTGCAATAAAATCCAACTGTTTCTGAACAACACAAAATTTCATTCTGTTGGCACCCTGGCCCAACTACAAGGATATAATGGAGACATCATCACAATAAAATGCGATTTACCAACCTTAAGAAAAAGCTTTCCTCCTGCTTTGCCTATCTCTCAGCTGTAACTGTCGACCTTCATCTTTGATGACTCTGTACCTCTGCTCCATAAAACGCGTGTCAGAACAGAGTCATCCCAGACCCCTCCTGCCCTGCCTTTCCTCTAGGTTCCTCCTCCCCCAACACACAGGGATGCTGACTTGCAAAAGTCTGGTTTACAGGAAATGTTATTTGTACCAAGGAAATTGATCTCATCCTTTTTTTATAATCTTCTGGGCTATTATTGTGCTTATCTGTTATGTCCAGCTTTGATAGCATAGCTTCAGGATGCAGCAGGCTCAAAACACGACTGCAGCAAACTCCAGGGAACCAGACGAAGGTTTTGCTTACATTTGCTTACATGATCCCACACTCAACAGACTTTTTACCCTGTCTGTATTGCCACCACCAGGCTGACTGGGGATATTGGGGGATAAGCAGAAAGTTAGGTGGGACCCCCTGAGTCTTTCAGCCCCATGCCCAGCTACCACATATGGTTTTATCCACAGAATAAACACTTGAGTGCATAAACTGCTTCCTCCCCCTCTACAATCATAGACGACACCAAAGCATCTGACACAGCAAGACAGCATGAGTGAGGTCCTCCAGTTGTCTTTGAAGCAGTAAATTTCATCCCATAAACCACAGTCAGTCTCAGTTCTTAAGGGGTTTTACATACTTCCTCTTAAGCCTTTGTTCCATTTCTGCTGGCCACGAAGAAGGCTACAAGCAGGCTCCTCTCCACAGACCATGGGCTTTGTTCCAAAACTGAAGCTTGGAAACCTGCCCTAAGGCCTTGGTTTCTTTTCCCTTTCCCCAAATTATGCCATGAAGCTGCTGTAATTCCACCTTCTGGCCCTTAGTTGGAAGCCAAAATCAACAGTGCTCTCTTCTCTGACTTTTTTCTTTTTTTTTTCTTTTTGGGACTTAGTTTTGAAATCTGTGAAATGGGAGGATTCTCAATTCCTAATATCTAATGCAAACGACTTTTGTCATATCCTGACTCAGTGCCTGTAAACATGTACCAACAGACTTCAGTAATAAAGGCCTTGCCCTTACAACCCACTGAATCACTCCAGAGTTACTGGATTGAGCACTTGGATGCATTTTGGTCTCTATACCTGATGATGGCATCCATTTGATTGCTGCCATGTTTGCTGAAGTAGGTGGCATCATGAACACACCCCACTTATTCAGAACACTTCTGAGCAAAAGGCTTTAAAATGAAGAGGCAATACGAATTGAAGGCCTGCACATTTGTAGTCCATAGCCTATCACGCAAGCTGATCCCTCCCATCATAAAAAGTATGCTCTTTTTTTTCTGATCATCTGTAGGGAGACATTTTTCTACTTTAATGATCATGGCAACCATTAGTAGCCAAGCAGGTAAAACAGATCTCCTGTACTGGGTGAAATACAGAACCTCCTCCATTCCTCTGCCCCATCACAGACCCCTCAGTGCAACAGAAAGAGCTGAAGAGCAGCTGGCTCTGTGCATCACTAATCACGTGCTAGGTATTCCCACCTGCTTAACCTCAACTCCTAAGTTTTCCTCTCATCAAATGGGAACACCCATAAATGGCAATTTTTACAGAGTTTAGTGTCCTGGCAAGTACAAGTGTGTCAGTGAAGACCAGAGTGCTGATAAAAACCAAGGGTCTGGACAGTATTTTAAACCCCTTTACCTTAGCTTTGGCTCAACCACTATCCCAAACTTCTTTTTGCACTGCAGGAAAGAAGGGAGTTTGCTGCACTGAATCTGATTCCTCAGAGCATATCTCTCTTTTACAGCTTTTGGGGCCTAACCCTTGCATATAGGCCAAGAGTGGATTTAATTCCACTATATTTATTTTCCACACTGAAAAGACAATCCTTCCCCTTCAAGCCTCTGTACTTTGTCCTGACCCCTGAGCTGTGTAGTGCAAATCCATCTAATACAAGAGTCCACCTTCTTCAGGTTTGGCAGCAAGTTATTCCTCTGAGTATCGTAAGGGGCAGCTGAAGCCCAGGTTGAGACATTCCCAGCAGGCACTATCCATTCCCTGCTCCCCAGGAGTCACAGGAGCTGGATTTCAATGGAAGCAGTTAGGATCAAGGATCCTAACTCCCAACTACTCCCAAAATTGTCATATCAAATGAGAGGAAAAGCAAGGAGTGCTGTCCCTCTGTTGCATGCATCCATTGCCACACAAGCAGTTCCCCAAATTGTCAAGCTCCATCTTAAAACTCTGGGCTGCTTGTCCCCAGATGCCCACACAAACTCATTTCTTTGAGAGCCTGAGCATGTCATAATTCCCTCCTTTTATTTATTCATCACCAGTTGACACACTTTTCTTCTAAAGAGTATCTGTATCTAAAAAGTATTCTGTGATCTATTTTCCCTTTATGCTTACTGACCATAATGTTATCCCCAACCAACCTTTGCTTTACCAGCTTTATCAAACCCATTTTATTCTCCTATAACTAGAATTCCCGGTGCCCAGGGTCAGCTTCTCTGCTCCCATTTCAGCTTAAATTCACCTTTCTGAATATGTGTGACCTTATTTATGCATAATAATCTAGACTGCTGCCTTTACAAGCAAATAAAACCTTCCCTGCTTTCACCTGAAATAACCCAACTTGTAAATGGCACTGTTACACTTTCTGTTTCTATGCTCTCAGGATGGTAACTCACAGTCATTCCAGGAGCCATTAAGACACTTGGCTTTTCCATCCTCTACTGTTGGAACTGATTACATCCCATAAGAAGCAGAAATGCCCAGTGGTGCCAGGGACATTTGTTTCTCTCCTGCTTAGAATGTCCCTCATCGTTTACCCTGTATTTTAAATTGAAAAGGCTGCAGGATAACCCTTGTCCTTGAGACAAACCCCTGCCCACCCCTTGTGTGCAGGTCCTTAAAGGACTGAAGAGCTGTTTGGCACTAATGCAACAGAGCTTTAGGAAAATTTCTAAAGGAGTGGATCTTGTACTCACAGTATGTAGGTGATGACTCCTATGCTCCTAAAAAACAAAAGACATTAATTGCAGGGGTTCTGCATTACCAGTATTCTTCTTAATGTGCAGAATACATAAAAGTCAGTAGTAGCTGCAACAGAGGCAGGAAAGCCATTGTGGCTTTAGGTAACTGCTAGCATCTCTTACAGAATGGGGTTTCAGGGCAAAAAATAACTTTACATATAAGATCAAGTAATGTGGATATCTGAAGTCCCTGTGCATTTCTACTCTAGTGGTTACTTACTACAGTACACATATAAAAAACAAAGAAAGAAGCAAGGATATTTTATTTGGGGTGACCTCTTTTGCCTGCCTTCCCATTAGTACGCAGGTCTCCTCTGCATGAAGTGCTCTTACAAATAAAGCTGTCACAAGCTCTGCAGGAACATGTTTCCTTCTAAGAGTGCTTCTCTGCAGTGGACAGTGGCAAACAGTTAACTCTGTAACTGCCATCGCTCCAGTTTTTCATTGGAATTTGGCAGAATTTAAATGCTTATCTTTTAATTAAAATGAATGCATAAAAATGGAATAACAGAACAAAGAGTTATTAACTATATTTAAGTTTTTTTGGTTTTGTTTTTAATTTGTAGAAGTGCAATGGATTCTATTAAGGGCAAAACAGGAAAAAGTAATTGTAGAGTAACCTGAAAGGAAAAGTACAAACATGTTAGAAAACTTACCACATGTCTGCAGCTAGTCCAAGTGGTTCATAGTTTACAATTTCTGGAGCTGTAAGAAACATTTAATCAAACATCAGCAACTGAGGTAACAAATTTTTACCAGGCTGGAGAAGCAGGCCAAGAATTACCAAGAGGGAGAAAGGGGAAGAGGGAAAAGTTAGTTACAGAATACACTGTTTATAATTTTATAGCCCAAATAGGAGTTCAAGTTCACAGCTGTTCAGAAGGGATTATGTAGAGTACCTTGGAGCATAATGCAACTCAAGAATAAGGGTAAAGCAGGCATTGTATAGTAATTATAGTGCAAATTACAACAAACAACAAATTATTTCACCTTCCAAGAATGCTGTTACCCCTAAGCATGAACTTTTGTTTTGTTTTTTAACTGGTGCCATTATAGCAAGTTTGTAAAGGCCAGTCAGAAAGAGCCCTTGAGCAAGAGATTGAAATTACTTCCCAGACTACATTGCTATCCATGTCAAACTCTATTATCTTTACAAGAAACATTTCCTCATTGGAAAACATCCCCATACAGGACTGCATGCAAGAGAAAAGAGCAAGGGTGAAATAAGTTGAAAAAAAATTATCTGTGACAGCTGTGTTTAACTAGAATATTAATCACAATTCTCTACCCACCCCCCAAACCAACCCCAAAATAGAAACTAGCAGAATTAACCTAAAATCCAAGCAAGACAGATTAGAATTATGACCAGTGAGGAATAGAAAGAGAACCAGATGGAAAAATGTAAGGGGAGGTGAGGGTACTCAGCAGGTGTACAGTGTGAGGTAGTTTTATTTAGAAAACAGTGACAGAGATACCCATGTAATTGTGTACTCATGTACCACAATGCAGAGATATACCTATTCCAGGCAACAAGTAAAAGGATTATAATTTGAATTTACAGAGTTTCACCATCTCAGTCCTGAATTTACATCTCTAAATATTTATTTGCCAGCAGCCAATTCTCACAGGAGTAGCACATCTAGTTTACAGAAAGCACCTTTGCCTATTCCAGAAAAATAAAGTAAACCTCTAGATTTCAGTGACCTTGGTAGAAATAAGATAGAAACTATTTCTACCCAAAGTTTTTAACTTTGACAAGATGTCTCGACTTCCTCTGGAATATGCAATACAAGACAAAGGAAATGTCACTCACCTACAAATTCTGGAGTTCCAAATATGTTTTTAAATTCAACTCCATCTTCTATTTTATGGGCCAGGCCAAAGTCAATGAGTTTGATGTGCGGAATAGGAATATTCTTGTCTAGAAGCATAATGTTTTCAGGCTAAAAATAACAATGTTATTAAAATATTAATATCTTGGAAAGTAACAGAGTTTTCAAGTGCTTTTTTTTTCCTTTGCATATACAACACCATAGAGCAAGAAATACATACCTGTCCTTAACCATTTACAGTTCTTTTGATAAAGGTAGCAGGCAGGTGAAGCAGCTCAGGTGTCTGGTGCAGTTAAAGTGCCACTGCCTGACCCTGAGTGGGAGCTGCACAGCTCAATATTTTGGCTGACAACAAATTTACAGATCTGTTCTTGGAATTTACACTTCACAATATCTTCCCAGTTGACTCTATACCGTATTGTAACCCAATGGAAGATGTTTTGTTAAACGCTGAACCTATTCAGGGAAGGAAAAATTATCTTTTCTATGAGACTAAATTCACAGCTGCAACAAGGCTAGGAAAGATGCTGGATTTACCAGCTGAACAGTCCAGAAAATCGGAAGAGTTGGGATCAGAGGTCCTAGATCATATATGATAGCAAGCTATTAAAAGAACGTGTGGCATTCCTCACAGCACTCTAAGAAAAAGCTGAAGCTTGAACTGTGAAATCAATACTAACCACGGACTTTTTTTTACCAGATAGAACATATTTCATAAACTTCTTTCTTCAGCTACATTTCTCAGCTTTAGCTACTCCCTACCATGGCCCAAATTCACAGGTTTCAGAGTAAATGATGGGTTCAATTTATCTCCCTTGATGAGCTTTAATGCATTAATCTGCCATAAGTGAATCACAAGGGCAGCAGTGAGAGAGTCTGACTCCCTGCTGGCAGCTGCCTGGCCTTTCCACAGCACATCCCAACATGGAATTGCTCCTGCTAACACAGACTCTCAGAGCTGCACTGGGAAAGAGAGCATATGAATAATTTATTGCCACAGTCATTGGAGCAAGCACGTTTCAGCCTCAGGGTAACAAGTCTGTTTTTCTTCCATGGATCTAGGGCATACATGTTCACCACAGATATATAACACAAGATTCTTTAGAGCAGACAGAACAGACTGAAATGGCAAAAAGTCACAGTCACTGCCTCTTGGAGGACTGTTTATTCCTTAGGTGGTATAAACCACTATAGCTCCACTGCAGCCAATGGAGCTCTGGCAAGTGATGAGATAATGATGAGCCTAATCAGATCACTGCTTAAAAATACATGTCTAATTTAACATTTGCCCAACTCCACACCCAGTCCTTTAAAGCCCAGGAGAGTTATTAAGTGAATATATATTAGGTCATTTGATAGGCACTATCAGTGAAATGATTCTTTATTTATGCTTTCTGATTTCTATCTTGCAATTCTTGCAACACCTTCATTGACCACCTGAGATTACTGGTATTAAATATCAAAATTAGCAGCTAGAGATCAGCCAAAGCTTAAATCAGCATCTTTACCTTTAAATCAAAGTGAGCAATTTTCTTAGAGTGAAGGTAATTCACACCATCCAAAATCTGTTTGATGAACCTCGTTGCTTCCTCTTCACTCAAAGACTCCTTCTGTGCCAGGAAGTCAAAAAGTTCTCCTCCAGAAACCCTGCAAAACACACCAGAAAACATCCCATTATTTCCTGCACTGTAATCCATAAAATCAGTCTAAGCACAGAAAACTAAAGCAGCAAAGAACCTCAATACAGTTAGAAAAATCCTACTCCTGCAGACAATCATGAGTTTTGTTTTCTGGTCCCAGGTGTGCTCAAACTTCCTTTTAGCTTCAGCTCTCTTCCCTGTAACTTAAGGACTAGCTTTTCCTTTGATGCTGCAAGGATCACAAAGGACCAAAATAAGTTACATTGTTTGCTGAATCCACAGACATGTGCTTCTTTCAACAGGTCGACTTAACCACTTCAATGCTACTTTTCAACATTTTCATTTTGGATGAACAACTTGTCTCAACAACTGCTAAAAAATTACTTCTCTTAGCAGTTGTCATCAGAACCTTTGGCTGCTACCTTCTCCCTCCTATTAATCTTAGTCATTCAACCTGTAAGACTCTTACTTGATCTCTTGATTTTCTTTTTTAGGTGACTCTGCCAAGGGTCTCAGCACTACTGAAGCACCACCATCAACCTTCTGGACAGGTTTTGCTGTACACTGTTCATTTCAGGAGACAGGGAACACTGTCTCCTTTCCATAGTGTAGTAGTTAAGAGGCTTTGGTTCAGTAGTTTAACACAACTTACTGTCACAAACCAGTAAAGAAATCTGTAAGAAAAACCTGGTAGTGTGACATCTGTGTACAGTGAGCAGGCGAGTCCCATTTATTTAATGGTTTCTATTCGGAGTGCACTTAAGCAATCACCCCTGGCAGACACTCCATCCGGTCATCAGGAAGCCAGCTGGGCTGGGGTATGTTCTCGTCCTTTTCTGGAATTTAACTATTTAGGCACACTGCTCTCTCTTCCTCTTTTACCCTGTAAAACCTTCTCGGTGATTGTTTCTTAAGGTGGACTCCTCAAGCTCTCTGAGGCCAGAAGACAGCCCAGGCAGCCCAAGCCCCGGTCCTGCAGAAGCAAGTTCCACTTCAGGAGAGCTCACAAGCTCAGCCACTTTGGAAGAGCCATTCTGCTCACCCTCCTCTGGCACAAAGGACTGTGCTAAGGATGTTTGAGGATACCTTCCTGCTTGGAGGAGACTGCCAGCTCCCTTCAGAGGAACCTCCTTTACTACATAAAGCAATGTCAGAACATGCTTCATCTGCCCAGACTGGAGCTACTTAATTCCCATTCTCTCTTGCTGCCTCTGAGAGTGGGCACTTAGAGCAGCTGGGTGAGCTGGGTCAGCTGCTCCAGGCACACCAGGGAGTTTGCCCCAGTGGCAACATCAACAACATCCTGGGCAACCAGCTATGCCCAAGGCATCACTGAAAAAACTGCAGCCTGCAAGAACGAGGATCACAGGACATCTACTTGAGAGCTCCTTGATGTATTTTCCCACTTCTCTCTAGTTCACACGAACCTTGAACTAGGCTAGGGAAGGGGCTTTCCGATACAACATAAAAATAAAACAGGAAACAAAAAAAAGGATTCAGAGAGCTTGAAGTCTCCTTGTTACTTTATCAGCAAAAGACTCCCTTCTACAATAACCACATGAGCATTTCATTTTCTGAAGATCAGAGATGGGCATACATGAGAATCAATATATTAATCTCCAGTCCTTTGAGGTATAGCCTAATACATTCGTCTAAATTGTAGAGATCTTAGAAGAGTAATCTAAAGGAAAATTGAGTAGAAGAGATGTGAAGATTTCTCATTAACAAAAGACTCAGGCTTTAAAACCAGGTTTCAGTAAACTGTACCTAGAGAGTGGTAAGCAATTTATTGTGAGATCATTCTTATCCAAGTTATACATCTGAATTCAGAGAAACGCTCAAGCAGAAGAGATTTAGCAACCCCGAAAGCCAGCTATTATGGAATCCCAGAAGAAAACCACACTTCAGCACTAATTCCTTTGCACCAAAACACTCATAACTGCATCAAGTTACATTTGAACATTCAGGAAGGTGTGTTTTCTAAATCACCACCTGCAAATGCTCATTTCTCAGCTGTTACTGAAGAATTCCTTCCTCTAGTTCCGTCTCTTTCCCTTTTACCATGTCACCTTAATACCATGGCAAGGACCCAAGCAAATTATACCTTTACTTTTCATTCGAAGTGCAATAAAAGACAAACAACACTGCCTTACTTCTTGGACAGAGCTTTTTTTTTGTAGAGAAGGCTGAATCCAACCTGCCTCAAGGCTGCTTCTATTTGGGCAAAGCAGGCTCCAGGTGGGGCCCAGGAGACAGAGAACAACAAAGTCACAGAAAGCTATGAGGAGCAAGTCGCTGGACAGTGTGCAGAAGTAAGGACAAACCATGTACCTGCCAAACTGCACTTCACAGCAGTGGACCTGGCACTGCTCTTGAACAGGAGAACCTGCACCTGAGAACTGACCCCTCTGCCAAGAGGAGATAGTCTTGCCTGTGCCAGCACTGTGAGCTTGGGAAACAGTCAACATTTCAGACAAAATCTCTTTTAAACACCAGGGCCGCTTTTTCAATTACCCAGCAGTATTTGGGCCATTCTTCTGAAGCTGAAGTCCACTGTACATTACCATAAGATTAGTTGGCCAGGTGCTGTAACACTTACTTTAATAAACAGCAGGGAATATGAGACTCTGAGAGCAGGGAGTCAGAGAGGAAGAGATCATCTATTTACAGAGAGAATTTAATTCTCTTTATTAGCAATTATCATCATCCTCAATTTGTACACAGCAGTGGAATGCAGAGGCCTTAATCAGGTCAAAACTCTGTGGCACCCAGACTTTTACAAACTCCAATATGTTACAGCCTGACAAAAGGACACACAAAATGTGTCAGGCCACATGAGGACAGGAAATAGCAGAAGGTAATGAAATGGGAGGTTGCTTTAGCCCAAAGTAGTCACTAGCGAGAAAGAGCAAGCTCCTTCCCTGTCTTCCAGAGTCTGGCTACAGCAACCAACATTTGGCCATAGACACATACTTCAAAGTTAACAGATGCTCATCATCACTCTTCCACCTTCCAGCAGTCACAATGATCTCCAAGAATGCTCCCTGGCCTAAATGCTGGCTTCCCTAGAAAGCTCGCTCAGGGATAAAAGCCTCGTCGCCGGGATTCCATACACAAGGTCCATGTCCTAGGGAACATGTGGTCTACAGAATGTCAACCACGGTGACTGTATTTCCTGCTTCATACACACTGAAAAATTGCATCATTTTGCATGCAGAGGTGAGGAGGTTCACTTGTCAGCAGGACCTAATGGCAGGGGTTTGCCCCCCTCACATGGCACAAGTGTAAGCAGCTTTCCTTCATTCCCATCCTGCTGCTATTCATCCTCAATAGTCAAAGCCTAGGGATTAAAAAACCCTCTTCCCCTGCCCTCCTCCCCTCTTTTCCCCTAGCTTACCCTAATGAGGGAAACATGGAAGTCGTGAAAATGGCTGCAAATTTTGCAAGAGGCTTGATGGCCTCACATGTATTGGAAGAGACAAAAGCAGGAAGAGAAATGAAAGGAGCATCCAGTGGCCATTTGTACTTCCTCCAAGGTTCATGTCAGGGCAGCCCTAGGCAGCCATGAGGTAATCCCTCTGTTTGTAAACTGTTTTCAAGTTGACAAGAGTCCCTGGCTCAGTACCAAATGACCTCAGCTGATGTTTCAGGTGCACCTGTATCCCCAGGGTACATGGATGGACTGGGGGACCTATTTACCACCAACCTCACTCAATGTTCTTGCCAAGATTTGTGAAGCCTGACAATGCAGCAGCTCCATTTATCAGTGCCCCTGCGCTCCAGCAGTCTCTGCAGACCTCTCTGGTTCCTATTCACCTCAGCCATCCCCGGAGCTAAGTGCCCCTACTCACAGCTCCAGGATGAGGACCACGTCTGTCTTGTTCTCGTAGACGTCGTGCAACTTGACGATGTTGGCGTGCAGGATCTGCTGCAGGATGGTGACCTCACGCTCGATCTCCTCCCGGCTCACCCCGCGCCGGCTGGCCCGGCTCTGCCGCTTCTTGATGAACTTGGCAGCGTATTCCACACCTGTGCTTTTCTCTCGACATTTCTTCACTATAGCAAACTGGCCACTGCAAAGACAAGGAGATAACAAAAAATGCTCTTAAGGGTTTCATATAATCACAGCTTCCCAAAGAAGCCAGTCCTATACAAAGCCTGATCCTGCTAGCCCTGAGCAGCACTGCTGAGCTTGTTCTTTGTACAAGAGTGAGGACTGTCAGGACTCTGCAGCCAAAAGCAGTAGAGCATAACAAGGTAGCCTCCTACTGTGTTTGAAATTTAGCAAAAACCAAGTAACATCTGACAAAAGGGACTTACAACCTCTAAAAACAGTTCATGTTTAAGTGAATAAGATCTGCCTCCAAAGGTTCAAGTTACCACTCCTGCACTCGGTAATGCTTAAGGCATTCAAGTCTGCAGCACACCACTGGATGTTCTGAAAGGACACACGCACATTAAAATATTTGTCTTAAGCATAGTCCCTAGAGAAGAACTCAAAGGAATGATAACGCTTTGGAAATGCAAAACTGGCCTCCAGTAACCGATTTTCAAATAAAAGAATGGTTTATCCATATTTATGCATTCACTTGATAATTTAGCTGTAAATATGACTAGAGTGAGTGCAGGTTTCTCACTGCACCTCAAGGACAAAGAATTTCCCATTGTACCAAACAGTACAGTGGCTGCATTAAGGTTAAAAGGCATGTACTTGCAATTTGCTAACAAAATTTTCCTCACTGTGGCTCCTAATGCAGTCCAACTGCAAAATTCCCTCCTTATCTCCTAAGAATTGGCAGATCTCCAGTCCCAGAATACACATTTAGTACCTTCCTTATCCAGGGCATTATATCCAGACTTGGAAGGAAAGGACTCATCTTACAGGTAACCTTAACCTTTATCTACAGTGATTTTATCAGACAGGATCTCTTTATAAGAATCACAAACAAACTCATTAAGTGAATCCCCTCCCCCATGACTACAAAGTATAAGCAGTATACTTGTAATACTGCTACTGTATTATTGTTTTCAATATTATTATATCATTCACTGGCTTGGTAGATGAGAACAGCAAGTACAGTTGGTATTTAAATTATGCAGCATACACAGCAATTATATTCAGCACCTCATTATATGCTGTACTTAGTGCTTCATCAACACAGACATCTGATTGGAGTCTATCTTAAACTTACAAAGGCAAAGAAATTAAAAATTAAGGCTGTCACTTAGTGCTCAATTGCTCTCAAAGGCTCACACTCCATGGCAGAGGCAGCCTCTCATTTCAAAGAGTTCAAACAAATGCCAGGCAGGCTGACATACTTCTTTTAGGTTTTCATTTTCATACATATCCTAAACACTTCTCAGGAGAGGGGCAGGAACAGATAGGACAAGTGTACTTATCCCTCTAGGAATAATCATTCACAAATGGAATCGAGACTTTGGCCATTTGTCACATGCATTAATTGATTCATATTTCTCCTGACTTTATCATTACCTGCAAACCCTAGAGAAATTCCCACTACAAAATCCCCAAACTTGCCTTAAACATTCTGCTAAAAGAGTTTCTTTTGTAGTGCTGAGAGCTGCTTGTGCAAAACATCATGGGTTTCATATTTGTCTTGTTTGTTTGACCATATTCTGCAAGACATGCATCTTGCTTGGTCCAGACTTTCTGAAGAAACATGGTATTAACATTCCTGTGCTTGCTTCCTTGAATTCTCTCTGGGGACAAATTTTGTCCAAGTTTGGGAGAAAATATTTTTTTATGAGTACAGATTCTGGGAACAAAACCAGTCACTTTTGCATTTAGAAATTCCAGCCATACTGTGGATTTTGTACATTTCTGTTCATGCAAAAGCTTAAAAAAGTAATAATGACACAGCATGGGAATTCCTGTCTTCTCCTTTGACATAAAAAATTGTCCCAGACTAGAACTAGCACAATCCCAATTCCCTTGCAATTTGCTGTTGCTCCCCTGCACGTGTGGCCACCAGCACACACTGTTCCTGTTTCTGCCCAGCTTTCATGCCATTTCCTGTATCCCTTAAAAACAGGCTTTTGCAGACAAGTCTTTGCTGAGACAGTTTGTGACTGAGGAGAAGAGGTTGCAAGGCACAGGGAATAATACAAACGCACAATTTCTTAGCCTGGGACATTTAAGACAGTTACAATGCAATTACCAACGAACAGGTCATGTGGAGGCCCATTCAGCTATGAAACAAGAGGATGCCTCACTGGCATTTTACAATCCCAGTCAGATACACTTCGGATTTCTTGTCAACTACAGAGATTTTAAGGTCAGGACCAAGACAACAGTGTTTTTGTGCCTCCTCATGCATCTGCATTCAGCACATAAGAATCAAATAGTGTCAGCTTCCAAAACTTTTGACCTAGGCTAGGAAAAAAGCAGAAGAAAAGAAATTATGTCTCACTAACACCTAAGTTGACAGCACTGAGAAACTAAGCTATTTAGATAATTTCACATGGGGCATTTGTGCCTGATCTTAGATTTGAAACTAAATTTCACAGCTCAGATGTCCAAATTTCAGCCAAAAGACCTTGCCAGAATTCATGGGTTTTAGTACATTGCTGAAATAAAGATGACTTGGATCACAAACAGCAGCATTTATAACACACACAGGATAAGCTCAGAGGCTGACACTTCTGGATGGAGCCTATCAGGACCTCAGTAAGGCCTCTGACACTGTCCCCCACAGCACTCTCCTGGAGAAGCTGACTGCACATGGCTTGGACATTCATCTTCAACGTCCATTCCAACCTTAATGATACTATGATTCCCAAATTTTAAAACCTTTTTTCCCAAGAAGTTACATTTGTTCCCTTCCAGAAATATTTTGGACAGCTGTACAAGAGCCTTGTCACACATTGAGCATAGGCTGTCCTCAACTGTGGGAACAGCTCATGAGTATGAACAATAGCAGCTGCATCCTGTCAGTTATAACATAATTAGGTACAACATCAAATCTGCCCATCATTAATGATGGAATTTATGCCAGCAATGAAGACAACCTATTATTTGCATTGCTACTATCATGTAGGAGGTTTGTCCCTGAATAAGAACACAGAGGCAATATTACTGGGTGGTTTTGCAGTCTATTTTCAGAAGCATGCTTTAGAGGAGCACAAGTTCAGCTCATTTAATCATCGTGCACTTCAGGAGAGGATGCGGAACGGATGTGGGGAGAGAGAAGCTGGACAATCCAGAGTAACAGGACAACTTCTTGCTCTTTGTCAAAGGTTAATACAGGTTCTGGAGGGTAACACTCTGGGGCAGAATGTTACTTGAGAGCAGGAGCAGTGCAGCTGCCAGTCTGGAATGCCCCAGTGCCCAGCAGTGCTGCTGCTCCACAGCTTTAGAATAAAGAGAGCCCTTAACAACTGCTTGCACAGATCTAGGTTTATTCCAGTCTTCCTCCGATGTTCCTGAACCACTGCACGGCTCAGGAGCTATCTCGAAACACTGAAAATATGTAAACAAAATACTGAGATGACAGTACAGGTTACCTGACTCCGGTCAGCCTTTCTGAGGCCCAAGTGGGGAGAAGTCAGAAAGCTGATTCTGTCACTTGAGAGGAGCCAACCATTTCTTCCCCAAATACCAAACATATGCTCCTTTTCAGCATGTTCAGTCTATTTCTTTATGTCCTGTTCATATTCAACTTCATTTCATTCACTAATGAATTCTAAAAATTATTATTATTACTACTTATTATCATAATTGTTATTTTTATTACGTAGTTGTTAAAACTTGAAATTCCCATAAAAGACATGATAAATGTGAACATGTTGACAGATGCACTTTACACTGTAATATGTTTTCAACAAGTTCTTTGAAAAGTAAATGAACCTGGCAAGGGACAGTGCTCTGGCATTCTGCCAGTCAAGAGGTGATACAACTCACTTTATAAGCCAGGACAATTTACTCAGGAACAGATTTGCAATGGATTTTAGGCAGCCTCCCACTGACTTTTACAGTAATTGGGTTCCTACACACTTGATGAAAAATAACACCTTAGTCCTTCTGTACTTAATTTCCCGAAGTCTGTAAAATGCAAGTAATGCTACTGGAAAATGGAATAACATTATATGGGGTAACAATACAAATTAATTCCATGTCTCTAGATATCACTAGAATTGCAATTATAATCATTCATATTTTATTCACTAGGTGTTCCTGCACAAGAACACATGACCTGAAAGGAAGCTAAAATAAAACCTAACAGCACCTCAACCAGTTTTTAACTGCTTAAATTCACAGGCAGACTGCTGTGAATGCATGGTAAGTTTAAAAATACTAAAAATATATTGTGAAATCATCGTGTGTACATACTTGAGTTAGCAAACAGAAACATAACCACAATAATACTGTTTAGCCAACCTGAACACAGGGTTTCTCTACATTTGAGGCTGGTGTGCTTAGTTCAGCAAAGAGGGTAATCCATTCTCAGTTACAGTGATTGTTATTATGTCAACAGTTTCGTTCATCATGCCTTTTTGCCACTATTAAATTTGGATTGGTTTTAACTGGTCATTTCAAGCTTAGAAAGTCTGCATCTTATTACTTTTCTAGCTTTTTCACTCCTATTTCTTTTTCTTGGAAAAAATACACTAATAATTTTATCCATTTATGGTTATATTTTTTGCTAACTTTCAAAGCAAAGCCCCAGAGAATTCTTGCTGAATTTGAGGAAAACCTTCTTTTTCAGGCTTATTTTTTCTTTTAGTGATTAGAGTAATTGCTCTAGTGTAGTTTTATCAAACTAAATACTCTCCTCCCTCTCTGCTAACACTTCAGAGATGACTTCTGCTGTTTGTAACTGTACTGTATGCTCTTCCCAGCAGAGAGGACAGGAGTCTGCTGGGAACAACACTGACAATCCATTTTTATGCTTTCAGTTCATTTATGAAACACAGCTCAACAAAAGGCCAAGCAAGGTTCACTAAATATATACATGAAAGCACTTTGCTGGAAGGTTTTTGCAGGAAGTCTGTGGTCAAAACCATAAAGATGTAGAAGCCTCTGTAAATGACAGTAATTTGCAGTGCATTTTATTTTTTATAGACTTTTTGTTTTAGACAAAACCAGGATTTGATACAGCAGAAATTTAACCTAAGCAGTAAATAAATAGGAAGTCACATAGCACAGCATTTATGAAAAAATTAGAGTAGGATAGTTGAAACAGCAAACCAGCAACTCCATGGCAAGGTCACCAAAGGGAAAGTATCTTACTGCTTCTGTAAGGCTTTATGAAGCGGAACTAAAAAAAAACCCCAAACCTTTTTCTGTTAAACACTCTGATGACACCCCTTGTAACTTTATAAAGAGTTTTAAGAATAAAATTGTCGCAAATGTCAGTTTACTATTGTTTAAGCCTCAAGTAAAATTGAGTTTTCATTTATGTGTTTGCTTTTCCCCCCAAACAAAATGCAAATGAAGTTGTTACACCTCTCCTAAAGCAACTACACAGAACCTAAACTACCAGATGTCAGATTATAACAGAATGATCCAATACTTTTTTTAATAGAGCACTTAACAGGAATTTTGCTTGACTACTAAAAAGTAGTAGAAAGAGAAAAAAAATATGCTGCCACTTGTAAACTCACTGGCATTTTCACCCACAATTCATTTTTACTGATTGTGTAGTGCTCTAGAGCACAGTAACTTCAGAGGGTAAGTTTCAATATTCCTAAAGGGAAGTGCTGAGCACCTTTGGACATATCCTGGCTCTGATAATGTCACTGTCTGGCACCTTTCATCCACATCTCTCTAAGCTCACACAAAGGTAACCAACACACCCTGACCCAAAGGTGATCTCTGTGTCCAGTGCCAGAAAAGAGTCAGAGGAGTAGAAGAATATGGACTCTAACAGAAGGATCTGGTTTACTGGAACAAGTAGAGAGCAACTAGAACATTTGAAATTCAAAGAAAGTTTGATAAATCTAATAATTCTGAACAATGCTATGAATTATTACAAGCTATCAGTGAAGTAACACAATTAATACCTTAAACACCTTGTGGGGTCCTTAGCCCTGAGTCACAAGAAATGTGCCACCTATTGAATCATCTCCAGCATCTCCCAAAGCTGTTCCATGTTTTTGGAAACTTCCCAGTCCCACAGTGGCCATCAATATGGCCATTATCAGCTCCTCCTGAGACTGGAGGTGCAGTGTCAGCAGTGATAGAGCATGAGCCCAGCAGTTCTGGCAAGTTCCTGATAGCCTGGCAAGCTTTTTATGTAATCTGAGGCACAAGAATAAAATGCACATGATGAAAACTTTCCCTCCTTATCAGACTTAGCTTTTGGATCGAGTATCAGTGCTCAGAGTGGTAATGAACAGAGTGCAGAGAGGCAGGGAAGGTCACAGCTGACTCATGCTCAGCAGGAATGGCTGATTTGATAAGCTGTTCCTCTCGCTATGTGGAGCAACACCGGGGCAGATGTAATGAACATGAGGAAGGTTAGCACACTGCACTTTGCTGTTTAAAGGTCCAAATCCACCTAGATATGACTGAGAGTAATATACCTGGGAACACACGAATTGTAACAGGGTAGCAGTATTATGGTCAAATAATTAAATCATTTTTCTCCTTCCCCATGTGTCAAACAGATGGAGACTATGCTGGCATTTTATTCAAGACTTTAGGAAATTATCTGTAAGGCCAAAACCACAAAGGGTTGCTGAAACTCCCATTTCACTGCTCAGCTATTACAACAGGTCTTCACTCTGGTTCTAAACTGTTGGTGTAGAGTGTTAACAATGATTAATAGAGGTCACCTGAAATAAATTAAGCTAGACCACCAGACAACTACCTGCTAGCTCTATTCTGCATCAGATGCTAACAATTTGTCCAATCCTTTATCATTGTTAGAATTTGAGCTGCACTATGTTTATTTTATGTGCAGTTTTACTTATAAGCAATATCTTTCATTTCAAAAGTATAGAACGAATACTATACAGAGTATATTTTCTCAGCTGTCAAAATTTCCATCTCTTTTCTACTGCAATGCAAAATGGAAAAAAAGGGTTTTATTTTTAAAGAAATGGCAAACAAAGACCGGCATAAATATTCAATGTCTTTTTCCTGGCATTAATATTCTGCTTAATATTCAGTGGTTAAAGACGTTACAAAATCTGAGCTTTGTGAGCACTACAACAGAGGTCACTCACCTCTAATTATACTTTCAAAGCCAGACATGGACTGAGGAGATACACTGAGGTCATTTCCATCATCAGGATGGATGCTGATGATGAGGAATGCATGACTTTGTTACAAAGTAAGGCCAAGGCCAGTCCTTCTCAGTTACTGTAGGCAGAGCAACTTTGTTATTAGAAAAAAAAACAACAAACAACAAAACCTTCCATTTTCTCTGCACTTTCTGTAACAAATCAAAATCGTTTGGAAACAGTTAAAGTAACATTGAAAACTAGTAGGGAAATCTGCTAGAAGGACTATAAAGAAAAAATTCAAAACTAGGGACTATATCAGACAGCTGATAACAATCACAGTAATTGTGACCAAGTACCAGATACCAAAACTGTTTCAGCAGAAGATTCACACACAAGAAACATGACTTAGAAGATTTGTAACAAGAAACATTAACAGAAGTGCTGGGTAATGCTCAGGAATTAAATTTACATTTTGCATCAAACACAAAGACCTGTTTTTTGTGTGTTGTAGGATAAAATAATCCAAACTTTTTCTTCAAAATTTAAAGAACTAATTCAAAGTACAAACTAATCTAAGAACAGAGTTAAAAGTTCATGTCTGACAAAATGCAGTACTGAGCAATTTCTATAGTTAGAAAAAATATTCCTGGTATGAAGATACTGCATGGCGTGAGTTAAGGGTAAATTTCCCAGCTGCAATCACACCCCTCTGTTTAGCAGGGAGAGTCCAGCTAGCTGGGTGACATGACTTTTTTATCGTAGCTTTCCAAGTTCCTGCCCTACAAAGAATACCTGGGTTATCTCTGCTTTTTGTTTTCACTGCATAAATAAATATTTAATAGTTACACTGTCAGAACAGCAACTTGTGCCAGGCTCCAAGGTCCCATTACCACTGGTAAAATGCTGCACTTGCTGTCCTTTAAAGTTTCACCCAGAAAACAGGGTTTCCCCTGCCTCAGAGAGTACAGTTGATCCTCCACACACAAGCAGGAAGGAAACAGGAACTTGTAAGCTGGAGATGGGGAACTACAGGAGGCACTACAAGCCACTGATGAAAGATGGAGCTTGGCTTTAACCATGAAACCACAGCCCACGTCAGCAGGGGCTGAGAAACTGGAGGCTCCACTATACCCAAACTAATCAACAGAAATCACAGTGATTATTTATTGCATGAAGGCATTGATTGGCCCAGGAGATGAGAGATGAGCACAGCTGCCAGTTACTGAGACAGGCAAGAAACTGGAGTGGCTGGACCTCGCTGCAGAGGAAGGCAGAGCCCCTTCCCTACAGTGAAAGAACAACAGTGAAGGAGAGGGGAGACTTCCATGCCCAGAAATATCACTTCAATGTTTGTCTGTTTTTCTCTGTTAAGCATGAGTCCTTGCACGCTGCAGAGCTGAGCTGCAGGAGCAGGACACTGTCCCAAGACACTGCAGTGCCAGGCCCACACCACCCTGCAGGAACACACTTTCTCAATGGGCACTGTCACAAAACACTTTGGGAAGAGCTCCATGACATTTCCTACCCTCAGCCCCAGCCTGACACTGCCCAGAAGGCACAAATGTCAACAGCTCTCACAGCCTGACTGGCACCACATTTAGGTAATAGATTAATGACTCTATGGTACATTCTTTTATAAATCACACTGCACATCTCGAATTCCACCACCACCATCAGTGTTTGTCAGTACAGCTGGAAAAAGGTCCTGCACGTTTGTACAAGAACATCCTCTGTTCAATGAGCCACAATTATCCATCCAAAACACAACAACTGAAACATTACATTAAAGGCTTTCCAGTGAGCCTTATTGCTGCCTGGAAACTCTATCCCTAGCTCAGCAGGGCACTTCTTTCTCTGGGCTTGCTTTGCCCTTGATTTAAGAGTTTCCATTCTTGGTTGTCTCCAGCTGTCACCTCCCTTGCCACAAGAATCAGCAGTTATTTGACCTGCTGCATATTCCCAAGACAACAAGTTAAGTCTTCACTTCTTCACATTTTTCAAGGAGCATTTCTACTGATTTTCCATGCCATTAACATCCCTGCAAATGGCTTAGGCCAGGATCTTCCTCAAAACAGGTCAAAATGTTAATGTTTCCTACATAGTTTGTTAATATCAAAGTTAAAGGATGAAGTTTTCCATTCCTTGACTAAAACAGTCATTTAGCAATATAAACTCACATCTGCAAAGGGATACATGTTGCAAATATTCTGTGAAAAATAATTTTTAAAGTATCTGGTTTTGATCAACAACTCAGGCACAGAAAGAAACTCAATCTGACAGAGAGTCTGATGCCTTCAAAGAGTGACAGCATTAAATGCCATGGAGGGCTGTATAAAGCACTCAAATCACATAATCCACTGCCCTTGTGAGAAGGGGACAGAAGAGAACCTCTCCATACTGCATTGCTTTCTACCTCTTCTAGACTGTCTAACTAGTAACACTGAGGATGTTTTAAATAAATACCCCTGTACATATTCCTTCTCAGATAAGTTTTCTAAACTTTCTTTTTTTGTAATAAATTTTGACAAAGAAAAAAAATCAGTATTTGTATATTCTAACAATAAGCTGTATTATTTGTTTATAATGTTGAAATTTGCTAAATTCACTTTAGAGAATTCTCTTTTTAAGCTTCCTGTCAGCTATGGCTAGAAAACCTCAGTCCCCGCAGACTTGCAGTGGCTGATATTATCTTGTGGGAAGTAACACGATTATATCTGTATATTTGAAGTATTGCACACATCCAACATAGGCCATGCTCAGTTTCCCAAATATAGGTGCCATAATGAAACAAGGCCATCAGCAAGCTGTCTTGAGTGCCACATGCCTGCCAGACTGCTCTCTGTCTGTATGTACCCTTTGGAGAAATTGAGCAACAGAGGTGTAAATGCAAGATTAATATTTGAAAGACTGAGGGAACGCTGGAGCTAAGCAGCTGGTCAGAGCACACAGCTGCAGCCATGGAAAACCTGCTCCCCGTCTCTGCCAAGCACCTTCTTTCACACCCCTGCCCTGGCACTTGAGACAGCTGCACTGAAAGCACCCTCCCAGCTGCTTCCAGCTCAGCAGGGATTCTGAGGATGATCGCGTTGGGGAGTCCCCAGACACCCCCTTTGCAAGGTTTTACACGGCTGGAGCTGAAGAGCTTTGCTGTGGTCACCCTCAATGCTGCACAATGACAGGAAGTGCCTCCTTTCACCACCAGCCCAGAGAGAGTGCAGCCTTTGCAGTCTGTGCTGGGAGCATCCTTTCCTGAGTGCTGTGCAAAGACTTTCACATAAGCAGGTGCTGGCTCTGTCAGTGACAGCCTCTATTTTATCTCATGGCTGGATCCCAGCCAGAACAAGCACTAGGCCTACGTTAACAACTACTTTTGTTCTCAAGAAGTGACAAACTCAGTGAGGAGGACAAGAACAGGACAGACTCTTCTCAGATGTTGTTTGAAAATATTTGTTTTGTAAGTGACTTCTGCTGCCAGAATGGTAATAAATGAATCCTTTTACCTGCCTCTTCCTGTCAGCAGCTAACAGCTTGTTGCAAACACAGTGAACTAACAAAAGGCATCTACAGTTTCTAAGAGCATCAAGTCAGCATTGGAAAAGATCAGTCACTGCAATCTGTCCAGCACGTGAACTTCCTTCTAGCAAAGCAAGTTATCTTTTGTCACTGGCCCTTATCAGTAGTTACTGCTCAGAGATATCGAGGCACAATGACCAGGTTGACACTGCACATTCACCACACTAAACCTGAAAGTGAAAATACACTGACAGTGTGACATTATACATGCAGCCAGAAGAGGAGGAGGGCTGCTGTGATCACACAAACTTTGACCAGCCTCTCAGGCTGATTCAAGCAGCAATGGCCAGCCCTTGCCAGATTGTTTTAGCTACACCTCTCCGATCCCCAATATCCATCAGCTTGGAGAGTGACGTTCATCATCTCAAAAGATTCCCAAAACCAATTCAGAAACCAAAGTTAAACTACTCAGTCTCCAAGTTCCTCATTTGAGCAGTTTGACTGTTCCAGCACATGCTAGGCCCTCCTAGGTTAAAAACCACACCTTTTGCACCCTGCATACACTCACTGAATTTCTTTGCTGCTTACTGTTGTCAGGTTTTCACTGTCAGGTTGATACTCTCAGTACTAGTCAATGCTTAGAAGTAAGCAGTTATACAAAATTTAATAGCTGAGGCCTTCCTGAGAGAGAAGGGAACGGAAAACAAACAAACAAACCTCAAGCTATCTCCCCTTAAAATAAGTCCTCTCAATAACTCTAAAGATGAAATAGCTGAGAGTGAAAAAATAAGATTTGTCAGCGATACAGTTTCAACTGAAGTGTTTTAATGGAACTCAATCATTGGCCCTTGAAAAAGGGTGATGGCACATACACAGTCATTTATCAAAACCAACTGCCAGACATTGGGAAAGAAGCCAACATCTGTATAGCCCTAATTTAGCTATTTGCATATTAAAAAGAAAAACATTAAAGGGTTGTACACTGAATGGAAACCAGCCATCCTCACCCAGAGCACTGTATGTTGCTCAGTGACTGGGGGAGCCCTGCGTCATGCAGCTCACAAACCCAGCAATGTTTAAGCAGGTGCTCATGGTTAAGCATGGTAACTGTTGGCAATTACACCTATAATTAATACCTGTAGATAAGCCTTTATATATTAGAAGCTATATACAGGCATTAACCAGTCCAGCTGAAGCTTTGAGATGTAAAGCCTTTCAGGAATACATGCACCTTTTTTTTGCAGGCACATACAAACATGTGATGTCAGTGCTTGGAGCCAGCTGAAAACAACAGTGCTGTTGTTGGAGTGCTGCTCAAAACAACAGGACAAGTGAAAGTGCTGTGTCTGTGGTGACAGCACCATGGGCTCCCATTTCCCAGCTGGCTCCCAGAACAGGTAGGTGAACTCAAGTCTAAAGCATGGACACAGGTGACACCTATCTACAAAAAACAATGTAAACATACCTTTTGTTGTCCTAGTTGCAAGAAAAGAAACAGGAAAAATAGTTAGCACATTTAATCTAGAAAAAAACCCAAACCACAAAACCCCCATCCAAAGTGCAGTCTTTGTCAAGGTGTGTGTTGCTATTGTTGTGTATTGTGACTGACTTAGGACATCACGCAGAAAGAAGTGTCAAATATCGCCATGTGTCAGCTTTTAGAATCATGTGCTGTCATCAGTACCACCTTACCTTCCTAGCTCTTCCCCAATTTCATAAACGTCCTCCACCTTCTGTTGCTTGAAGAAAGCCATACTTGGTCTTTCATTGATGCTCAAGGATGGTGCAACTAGAATATTAAGGAAAAATGACATTCATTACCATCTTCCAGGAGGCAAACTGTCAGTAACACATGTTTGTAGTATAGGCACTTTGGATCCATTGGAGCTCATTCATGGCCAAAGTTACCACTGATCAATCAAAATAACTAATTCAGCAGTCTCAGCCAAATAGTGAGTGTTCAAATCTGGAAAGAGATGAGCACCTTTAAGTGAAGGGGCTTCTTGGCCCTCATTGAGGTACCCAAGCACATACGTAACCAGAAGCACAGAACACACCATGAAACACAAATGTGACGAGAGGAAAACAATTAATTAATAATTTGATAAAGTTCTGGACAATAAAGCCTCCACACTACACTAAAGAGAGCCAGCACGGGAACCGGCATTACAGAATCCCTCAATAAAGTATCAGCAGACAGATCCCGAGCCAGGGAGACCACGAGGCAGAGCTTGCTTTTTCTCAGGTCAGGCAGTGGTACTGAAGCACACAGGCAGGACAGCACACTGACATCTGAATCGCTGCTGGAAAAAGGCATTGTGATTCCATCTCCAGAGCTTCAGCACAGCTTCCATCACACACAGGCCATGTTTTGAATGAGAAGAACACTGGCAGCCTCTGCTGCAGGTGTTACTCTGTGCAACTGTGCAATTTGTTTCCTGAACACAATCTTTTAAGCTGATAAGCTCTGTGAGATCTGGAAAGCCAAGCCTCACAGTGGTGCATTGGAGCATCTGTGAGTGCATTATGCTGGGTTGCTTCTAGATGAGGAGAAGATGAGAAATCACATTATTCCTTGGGATACACCTCCCCAGCAATGTATGTTATGGTAACAGAATAGATTTGAACACAATAACCAGCCAGTCAGGTTATGACCTATTTTATGTTCACCATGGAGATGAACACTGGCATTATGCCCAATGCCCCAAATATCCACTGTTTGGATCAGAACATGTAAAATAGCTGTAAGGCCTCCAGCACCACAATAAAATCTAACTACATTGAGCCATATAGTTATTCTCACACATCTCTACACTTCAACAGTATATCTGTACTTGTCAATATAATGTGCTTTGCTTTATGAATCCCAGATGCTGCTTGCTTCAGATGCACTGGGGCCTTCCAAGTTCTGTATCTCTATACAGCTCCTGCATATTTTTAAATAGCAGTCATTGGCATCTGACTGGGGCATATTGTAAAGCATATTTCACAAGCAAACAAAGCTCTATTTTGATCCTTTAGAAATAAGCTCATTTCAGTGTTGCAAGAAGATTCAGCTGTTTTGATATATCAGCAGACCTGTAAAATAGGACTAAGTACCAAAGAGCAATTGCAGTATTCCTGTCAAACTGAAATGCACACAAATTGAAGATTTTTCGCCAGCAAAAGCAGGTATGGTAAGCGTAAAACACATTGGAAAAATTGAACAATTTCTCAAAACACACCCAGCTTTTGTCATTCACTCACCTCAGAAAAAAGACTGCTTGCTTTGCTCCACCCAAACCACTGGTTTCTAACACATGGGTGGCATGCTGAGTATCAATTTAATTCCTTTCCATATATACTCCTTCTACTACTTCAAAGGAACAGAAAGTCTCTTAGTGCTTCTACATAAATATATATTTTTAGTTGATGTTAGCAAAACCTGCACATTAGGAGAAAAATTATTTGATTGCTTTATGTCAAGCAGAAGGGCTACTACATCAATGCTTACAGCCACAGCTTCACCGTTGTCAGACGATAAGAAGTATTTCAGTTATACATCAGAGCTGTGACCTGTCCTTTCCGAAGGATATCTGCACACCTCTGGAGATAACAGGCACGGTGTGGTGTGACACGACTGACGTGCACCTGGCACATGACCAAAACTCCCCATTTCTGTCACATTTCTGAAGTTACCATTTCATGGCACACTTACAGGTGCCTTGGTGGACGAGAAGGAGGTGCAAGGCATCCCTCACAGTGGCTTTCATGTCCTCAAGAGCAGCCCTGCTGGAGGTCTGCACTGCACATGGGATGGCTCAAAGGCTCTGAAGCTGCTGCATTTTTATTAACAAAACTGCTGAAACCTCAGCTTCAAAGCTCTGCAATGGAGACAAACGTGCCTCCCTTGGCCTCCTGTGTAATAGTGCTTTAGCCACAATCTCCCTTCTTCAGCTACCCAAGGCAAATGAGAGAAACCACACAGGCTGTGATACTGAAGCCCAGGATAACCACCACACTATTAAAATACACTGCAGAAACCAACACTTGCAGTGGTGAGCATGATGCACTACAATGTGGGTTATTTTTTTTCCACCTTCTATCCTGGTTTTGTCTACATTTTCATAGTTTTTCAAGGTGAAGCCAGGTGAACTGTTCTGTTACCCTGTTGCTCAATAATTTCCTTCCCAAAACCATATTCATGCCTGGGAAAAAAGCACCTGTTTTTCTTCTCAATGAAAATAAGCAACTCGAATTCCACTTTGTAAGCAAATTACTGTATTCTTCAAGCAACCTTTCATAATCTCACCAAAAGATCACTGACCACTGTTGCTCAGAGCTTGAAAGTACAGTGAATAAATGCTTTAGTCACATTTACAAGAATGAGGACATCTCATCCTTAGTAAGGAGCTATTTGCTCCTTACTAAGTTTATATAATATTGCTTGCAATTGTTCAGAGCTTTCTGAAGTGTTGGTTGAGTTCAGCCCTCACAGACTTCAAAAAAGCAAACAAAGGACAAAGCCAAGCCTCACTGAAAACCCCAAACCTTTTGCTCACCCTGAATTGCAAAATTAAGTTCTGAGCACATGCAAAAGTCAAGTACAGGAAAATGCCCAGGTAATAAGAGATACTGCTGAGACTTGCCCCAAGATTGTAAATCCCTCAGGCTGACTACTCCCTTCATCATAATCCAAGGTACGTGGTTATAAACAACATTAATGCAAACACACCTAAAAAGTCATTGTTTTAAGAAAGAGTTCATTGCCATTCAGAAGAGCAAGTTAAAAACATTGCTTTGAGAATTGGGAACCCACCCAAAATGCCTCTGTGAACACAGGCACTTAATGTTAGATTGACAAGTTCACTCATTTCCCAGCATCCTCCAAAGAACATAGCAAATTCTGCAGGTGCATAGAATCCATGCAAAAATAACCAGGAAATTCTCAACACTTCTGCTGACCTTTTAACTTACACCCATTTCTGCAGAGGTCAAACCAGTAAGTTAAATCCACCACAAAGGACCCATTCAAGCCCAGAGACTTGGTTTTGAAGGCTGAAGACAAAACTGTTGCCCAGTGTTCAGGCCCCCAGCCATAGCTCTGATGTGCTGGTGTTTCCCACGTCCATCACTTCATGTTTATCCTACCCTGCCTTCCACAGATTTCTCTCACTGGCTTTGGCCCAACAGTCACACTTAGCAGACGCCCAAAATAGATCATACACTTGATGACCCAAAACAATTGTCATTGGCACAGCACAAGGGGGGGGTTAAGCCAACAAAAGATAACCTTCATACACTTAAAATCCATTTGAAATAAAAGAGTTTTTCACAAGCATGAATGTTACCCTTCTCAGATATTACACACTGATCTTGGGAAACAAAGGTGATTTCACTTTCAAAGATTTCTTATACTAGTTTTTTGCTGGACTCCATTTGCAAGTACAGAGTACACGTACATCAAGGGAGGAATGAGAGCCTTAATTATTTTGCACTATTCAGGTGGTGATTTTTCTTACGGTGGTCAGTAAAGGTAGACAGAATTAGAGATGGACAATCACCTTGGTCTCAGACAGAAAAGCTGTACTTTCAGGACCTGAGGAAGAAAAGTTGAACAATCAACTTTTTTTCCTGATACACACCTCTTAGGAACACTGCAGTACCCAAACAATATCACAACCCAGTGAGTCAGGGCCATTCCCACCACTTAGGATCTACACCAGAATTCATTAAACCCAGGGTGATGAAGGTATCTGCTTCAGTGAGTTTTGAATCGGAGCAGAGTTTAATTGCTCCAAGGCAAGCTCAGCAGAGGAGATGAGCTTCTGTGTCCTTTCACAGAACATGCCATGTCTATTCCTCAGCCATCTCACACTGGGGCCACCTCTTCTGTATTTGTCTCTTTGCTCTGGGATTCCTCACAGTGAGCATTTTCCTACAAAGCCCAGTTTCTACTCAGCATTTATATTACTGCGTTTCCATAATGACACTCCATAGTATAATAATGTAATATTTCACCTTTTACTGCCAAATCCAACTCTCCTTTTCACAGGCCAAATATCACAAGGCAGCAAAGCATTGCTTATCCTGTGTGATTTTCCTACAGACATGTAACAAAGCTGCAGCAAACCCAGGAATAGAATACAGACCTCTGAGACGGCAGTTTCAGGCACTAGAAACATGTCCTGCCTAATCTCTTCACATTCCAAAACTCTGCCCTACCATAAAATAGGATCATATTTACCCTAAGAAATCACAGTTTCCCATTGCGATCTAAGACCTACATTTAAACATACATACTTTATATCAGTACAATCCCTGGATACAGACATTCTCACTGCAGAACAGAAGTGCCTTTTCAGTGCAGCTTGTGCTGTGTGTAAAGGACATCAGTCTATAGAAATCCACTCTTCTGTAGAGAGTGACAGAACCTGCCTTAAGAGGAGCTGAAAAACGTAAGTTCTGTTTCTCTCCTCTAATGCAGTTTTCCCTGCACAGGCAAGTTATTAGCCTGTCATTACCAAATTATGTGACAGTAACTGTGACTGGTCTCTACATGTCAAACCCATAATAAATGTCCACCCACCGGTGAATGAGAACAGAATATAGAAAACAGAACAAAACTGTTGGCGCATTTGCCTTGCCAAAAGCCTTGCATTTTTTTTTTCTTAGGATATTTTCTATCCTAAGGAAACCAATTTCAAGTGACTGAGGTAACAGCTGAATAATCTTTCTCAAGTACACTTGACATGAGCTGAATCACTAAACCCTTTGCCAAACTCAGAAGCATTCTGTGGCATGCTTTTATATTACAAAACATTAGTTACACTAAACCAAAATCCCAAACCCCTTAGAACAGGCCAAAGTAAAAACTTCCCTTGTGAACTGTTTTATAATAGTTATAAACATTTTATGAAAAATGACCAAAACCAATTTAGAATCAAAACCACACTGTTTTAAATTAATGATTTGGAAAAAAATGCCAACAAATCCAAAACCACTAAACAAATTAAAGTTATATTGTCTTTTGTGTTTTATGCTAAAACTAAACACATTTTTATAAGCATTGTTTTCTTCTTTCACTTTTATTCCTTTTTTCACCTTTCTTTCTCTTTTATCCCAGAAAAGTCTAAGCAATTCCAACAGCAAAAAAACCCCCAAACAACCCAAGTGGGTTTTACCTTCTGCTTTTAAATAAGCATAACACAGTCACAAGTTCTACTAATTTCAGCAAACTCTTATTTTCACTGAAACATTTTCCTGTCAGAAAACAACAGTAGCCTAAAAAATTTTCTGCCAGGAAATTAAGGCAGCTTTTACTACCTCTGTGTCTATAAAAAACACAAAACACACCCAACATCTGAGCCATTCAGCCCCATTATAGAACCACTGCTCCTGCCACTAACTCTCCACGGCTCCCTTTCTGACCTCCCAAATTTACCCTGCAGTAATTACATGTGTGGCGAATGACCCAAGACTGTATTTCCAAGGCTCTGCGTACCAACCACGTTGGCTCTGCAGCTAATTGCAGCTGCCCAGCTCGCAGCCAAGGCCCGGGATCCCAAAGCCCGGCGTGCCTGAGCGATGAGCCGGGTGGGAGCGCAGGGGAAGCCCGCAATGCCAGGCACGCTGGCACGGCAGGGACAGAGCCCTGCTCCCCGTCCCCCAGGCGCCTTCAAGGATTACTGCCGCACATAGCACACATCACTGACCCAAAGTCACGGCAGATCTCGCCTCTGCGATCTACGTTTCTTGCACAAGCAACTGAAAGGCGTAAGAAAGTCTGAAACCTACTGATGTTTCAGAAAAGGGTCAGAGTTGAACTTCTCCCTCACGCGTTACGCAGGTGAGCACTGTGGATTTGGTCCTTTTGCAGCTGGTGACTGATCAGCCAAAGCACGAGCAAGTGCCACACGTTTTCACCCTCTCACATCTTCCTTCTTGACTGTCCTCTACAAAGATGCAGGCCGGGCCAAACCTGTCCCTCCCACTGTGCTGCGCTGCTCCAGGACTCCCGGCTCGCTGGCCAGAGGAGCAGGTGTAAAGAAACCCAAGTGAAGCTGTTTGAGGGCAAAGGCAGGAGAGCACTTACAGATAAACACGATGGAGGTTGCACAGCATTCGCTGAATGGTATCAGCAAGCTGAGCGTGAACCCTGGACCAGCCATCCCCGCTGGCCTTGGGCAGACACAGCGCCAGACGGAGCGGCGCGGAGCACCAACAGGGGCACTTGTGGAACTGCTGCATTCCCCGGCCCTGTGGGAGCTGCTCGGGGATAAAGGCCAGCTGCTCGCGGCGGGGCTGCTGCGGGGAGCTGCCTTTCCCCCCGGCTGCGGCTGCAGCAGCGGGCACACACAGCCAGCGCAGCCACCGTGAGGGGGCCAAGGGTCGCGCCCCCCGCACCCCCGAGAGCCCCG
>VZRL01001215.1:650253-685198 GCA_013397895.1 Origma solitaria
AGGGCAGCCCCGCCAAGGGAGGGCGGGGGTGCCGGGGTGGCCGCAGGGACAGCGGGACGCTGGGACACTCGCCCCGGCCGCAGCAAGGCTGGCTGGATGCGAGTGTGGGGCCCATGCAGCCTCCAGGCCACCCGGCACCACCCCGACTGCGACAGCCCTGCACTGCCCCTGTTGGCATGCAGATGGCCAGTCCACAGCCCTCCAGACCGACACAGCTCACCCGGGCTGAGTGGGGAACATCTCAGTTGTAGAATCTGATTTCCTTCCTTTAGTAGAAAATAAGGCTGAGGAGGGAAATCCAATGGAGAGGCACTTAAAGTTGTATAAGCGTTGTTCTATGCAAGCCAAAACACAAGCCTCGACTGGTTACTGTGTGGTCTGAAACTCACCATTACCCAGGGAAATTGCCCGTTGTTTCCAGAGATCACTGTGACAAAGAACATCACAGGTTCCCAATCCTCGTTGTGCGTCTCAAGCTGCATTAACATGCACTACTACAACAAACCTCTGCCCTCCTGCTTTCCAAGCTGCCTTAGCCCAAGTGTTGGCTTCCAACAATGACAATGTTTATCTGCTCACTCTCCCATCTCCTGTCTTCTAAAGACATCCCTGAAACCTGTAAAACTAGATTTTCTTTCCCTTTATTTGGTAAGCAGTAGTTGCAGTAAACACACTTAGATCTCCTTACATTTCTTCGGGGCAAGTCAATATCCATCATTTGCTAATGAGAAATGATGTGGGATTGTTCACACCTGCAAAATCAAATACAAGTGCCAGGTAGCCTTCACTTCCAATCCTCTATGTGATTAAGGTAACTCAAAGCTAATGGCAAATTATCATACATAAACAAGCAGGATGTTTTCCTTTGCAGTAAGGTGTGAAGAGAAATAAATTGAAGAGTAATTTTATTCTAGGCAAATGCCTAAAGGCAGTGCTTTTTATTATTACAGGTAAAAAGAAACGGCTTGTTCCAAGTCAAGAGGACTGAACTGTGCCCCTGATTGCCCGCCCTGGGAGTGGTGTTCACAGGCCACGAGTTCCACCCAGCTCTCCCAGCTCCAAAAGGAAAGTGGCTGCATCTGATCCTACACAGGGTGGAGAACAGGAAATAGGAGCAATAGTAAAGGTTTCAAAGGGCACTGGAAGCATTCAGAACTCTCTAAAAGGGAAATAAAGATACTTCATTTCTCACCTTTAGTTCCACAATGGGATAGGATCATGTGGAAGTCACAGCAATCATATTACAAAATTCTCAGAGCAAAGGGCACATGAGGAAAGCCACCTCTTTTGTTTGCTTCTGGCTGCAAGGAAGGGAACAAAACATCATGGTTTACCCTGAGAAGCTACCACTGCTTTTCAAACTGGGACAAGCTCTCCCTAGACCCTGAATAATCTCAATTTGAATTTACTATTTGCTGACTAGCCCTGCAAGGTTTCCAAGAGCAGCAAGAGCAGATTGAATCCCACCCCTGGTGCCATGTCCATAGGGTTTGCAAGCCCAAATAAAGGTACTGCCCAACTAGGATGTTGCTCTTGCATTATTCTGTAGTTATTCACCCTTGAAACACTAACTCAGACTTCTTTGTAACACCTCTGGATGAAGGTAAAAGCCTTTCTTTGCATACAGGACAAGAACAGAAAGGAAAACTCAAACCTGACCAGTGTTTTAAGTAGGCAGCACCAGCAAACACTGCAGCCATGCATTCCCAGCCTCCTTTAGGAAGTGACAAAGTAGGAAACCCATACCTCATGTTCCAAACAGTGAGTTCCAGGATTACATACCAGAAAAACACCACCTGCATTTCTTAAAACAGGCAAATAGCTTATTCCATGGTTTAATCATCAATCACAGTGCCTGAAGATATCACAGATTCCATTCATCAGCTCAAACCTGACATCTTAGGGGCAACTCACTGCAAAACCAGTTGGTTTGTACACATCAAAGGTACATTGCATTTGAGAGACACAGGCAGGATGCAGCTGCTCAAGACTGGGGGAATCTTAGTTGGCCAATGTCATCTTAATTTACCAGGCATATTCAAGTATTGAATGTTTTAATTACTGGAGATATATATATATTCAATAACTGTGGGTTTTTAAATCACATTCAGTATATAGTCCTGAGTTTTGCTTTCTAGTCTCATGCTCCAAAAAGCTGACACTATAGGTGGGCATCCTGGAACTGTAGACAAGTCTGGCTTCTACAGACCATTATGGTGAAAAATACCACTCTGCTAACTTCTGATTGAACCTTTTACCTTCTTTCCCAGGGGGGGAGTTTCCAAGGCAGAGCACACCCTTCCTTTGCATTATCTGAGGGAACATACTTCATGTGTGGGAATTCTTAAAGCTTCAGCACTACATGGATTCTGCTTTCAGCTGAGGTCAAGGAGCTGCAGATAAGGAAGCGATGTTTAACACTTGTGAAAATTCCAGAGAAGGAACACCTGATACCTTGTAATAGCAGCAGATTCAGTGTGTTCTCTGCATCTCTGAGGCACCCAGAACACAGCGAGACTCTGCAGGTATTTGGTCTCAGTTCAGACTAGGCCAGCTGTGTTTATCCTAAGCTATGCATTTCTTAGGAACCACGTTTTTAACATACATCAAGCCATGCTCACATCCTTATTGCAATCCCACCGCGAGCAGATGTCTCAAGCTTAGTCCTAAGGAGCAAATGGGAGTCTCAGCTGTTCTTTACAGGCCCCAGCAGCTGCTTTGGGCAACACAACCTACTCAAGCTAAACATGCCAAGTATCCAAGTCAGGACATTGCTCCCCATGCACTCTCTTCCCAGAATTTTCTGTTTATTTCTCTGACTTAAAAATTTTCAGTACACAGGATAGGAGGTCCTTAGGCCATAGTAATGTTCTGCCTCAGTTGCTGATCTCTATCCTGTTTTGCAACCTCATTGAACAGATTTCCAGCTGTGCCAGTATCTATTCCAACAGCTTGCCATTCTGTAGCAGAGCCAGAGGACAAGAACTGTGCACTATTGACCTCTGCTATGACAGATATGCTTGGACATGCAATTAGAGTCATGTCCTAACTCTTATTTTTTCCTCCCTCACAAACATTTAGCTATTAAGTTACATATCTGAAGTAGCTGAGGTACTTCAAGCCTCTTTAAGGGAATCAAGCAATTCCAAAATGCAAAATTCATATCTGAAAGATAGATATGGAGACTTGATTTCTAAATTAATTCAGTACTTCGTTAAATTTTCAAAACAGCTGAACTTATTTATTTGACTACAAAAGACTGTGGCAGAACATCAGTACCAAGCTTCCTAAAGAAGCTTTTGGTGTCAGGAGATATCACACAAATATGTTTTCCAAACAGCGTGTGAACTCAGAAAATTTCTGTGAATGCTTATGCAAATTTTATCTCCCCTCCCCTCCTCTCCCAAGAAACTAAGGACACCAATCACAAGTTTATCCAGTCAGCATCACCTGCATGCAACATGTCTGTGGTTCACATCTTCATGCTTCAAAGCCAAATTTACATGTATGTTCCTTTACAGAGATTCTCTCAGACCTTGTTATCAGACAAAAATACAAGTTCTACTACTGGCTTGTTCTGATAGCACCTGCAGATATTTCCATCTGTTTTGCAGAAAAAGGAAAAAAAAAAGAGAAAAGAAAAAGAACCAGAGCAATCTATAAAGTAATAAACAATTTATTTTTTCTTTACATCAGTCTTTATGATGATAACATCACTTATGTTTATGATTCGAATTTCTTGTACCGCATATTGCTGATTTTTAACATGGCTTTTAAGGGAGCAGTCACTTAAACAGCTACACAATTTCACTAAATTAATCAATTTTCCATTTCTCAGTTATGTGATTGAACATACAACTCTGTTAAATTTAACACCATTCATTAATTTCTGATGTTGTATAAGGAAGAAAAAAAAAAATCTTTCCCTTTCTGCTGAAGTATCTTACCATGTTTACAAAAACTGAGGGGAAGAGGAGAATCTCTCACAGAAGACACCTAAAGGGCAACAGAAAAATCCTTTTTATTGATTACACAGCTGGTAAAAAGAACACCACCAAACAATGTGATAACACTGGATGATAACACCACCTGTACACATGTACAGATAAAGCTGAAACACTGTGCAGTTCTAATAACTAGAGGTGTAGTGCACCAGTTTTTTTCCCATTTAACAAGATAATAGACCATTTTAAACAACTAACGAAACGTTTCACTGGGAAGCTATGCAAATGTGCATTCAGATGGAGGAATATTCTGCAAGATGCAACTTAGTGGTCTGGGTTATATCATATATTCTGGGAACCATACGTGAGGAATTCTTTGCACGTATGTGCAAGGCTGTGAAGTTAAAATATCATCCTGGCAGTCTTTATTTGCGTGAACAGGTCAGTTGCCCGCTACCTGGCTGGCCTGAATGTTAAAGCTCATGCACCACTTCAGAAGTTCACACCCAAACACAAATTCTTAGGCTCTGTGCAGTTCAGCTCTGGCAGGCCACTGAGGCACACTGGAACTTGGCCTGGCTTCATCAGGTTTAAGTACTGCCTGTGTATCCTGCATGTCCCTCATGAGTTACTACTCTCCAAGGTTACCAGACTAAGCACCACTAGAAAACTAAGTCACACAAAGACATTTGCAACAGCAAGCAAGGCAAGCTTCCCCTGACGCTGCTTCCTGCTATATGCATCTCATTTTTGTTCCATAGAGACTTCTAGTGGTCAGAGGTGAGAAGCCTCTGCTATTTTTGGACCTTTTAACTCATCACTAAATCAGTAACAAGGCTTAACAAAATGAAGCCAACGGCTTGTTGGAAATTTGAGTATAACAGCATCAACTCTTTTCATATTTGCAAGCTGACAAAACACCCGGAGACAACACAACTTCCACAGGGTTCCTAACATTCATGGATTACAGTCACACCGTGGCAGAAAAAACAGAGCGATTTGGTTTTACTGAACAGTTGGTATCAACTTAATAGAAGGAAACACAGTAACACATACACACCCAAGCCACACCATCAGCGCAACTCCAACAAAAATGGTCCTGTAACATTGCAAGTCGTGTTTTGTCAGAAAAATAACTTTCTGAACAGTTGCCTTAGAGTTAGTTTTAACTTCACAACCCAAAGACTTCAATGGAATCAGTCTGAAAACATCTACTGAAGTCACAGGACTAATTCATAGTGAAGACTCAAAGCCAAAGAGTAACAGTTTGTAGAAATAGGGTGGGTACAAACATCTAAATTCTTCACCTTAGTATTTCAATTGTGGTCACTGAAAGGAAGATCTTCACCTTAAAAAAAATTCATGTAACACTTGAAAACATTAAAACAAATGTAACACAAACATACAAACAAAA
This sequence comes from Origma solitaria, assembly GCA_013397895.1. Lineage (NCBI taxonomy): Eukaryota > Metazoa > Chordata > Aves > Passeriformes > Acanthizidae > Origma > Origma solitaria. Next base: position 655,612 of record VZRL01001215.1, read on the forward strand.
AGCCTACATTACAGATTGATTTAGAGACCAGCTCTTTCAAAACCAAGACACCGTAACTAGAAAATTAGAAAACCTGGTCCCATTTTTGTATTCAAATACTGATTGTAAGTAGAAAAAGAATACAGTACATGCAATAATATCAAAAGCCTGCCCTCCAGTACACAAACAAGAGTAACTAGGGAATTAAAAAAACTCCCGACTACAGCTTACAATAGACAAGGTACGGGACATTTTAGAAGACTGATAATATATAAATGAAGATGATCACACCATCAGTCTCTCAATGGCAAGGATTTGCTGGCTAAGTAAAAATTATGCATCATACAGGAAGCATATATTTTATATCAAAAGTAGTCCTCTAAGTTACAACTTCATCTCTGATTAAACAGTTCCCTTCCATATAAACTAACTTATAATATGCTTATCTGCAGAAGACTACAACTACATTCTCTAAAATAAAAGAAAAAGTGCTGTGGAACAGAAGCAGGATTTCTCTCTGCACATGCCTAAGCTGACTAAAATGATTACATGATTATACCAAATAAAGTACTACTACCCCTAGAAGACCAAAACAAAACACATAAAATGCAAGCTTGAGGCACTTGACTCTTCTCAATGACTAGTTCTGGTTTTTTGCCAATTAACTACTTTCCCAGAGTTCAGAGGTTTGCTGCCTAGTATTTGAATCCCAGTTTTATCATGACATGTTATAGTCAATCCAACATTCTGAAAATCCAATAGTTCAAGAAAAAACATTGCAGAAGTACAGAGAACAGCCATCAAGAAAGAAACCCTCCTTCTCCCCACAACGGTTTATGAGCACTGCAAGTCACCGAATGAGAGAGAATGGCCTCTAGTCACACTTCCATAGCAGAAACACTACAGATGAACAGCCCAGGTGCTGTTCCTTACAGCTGTCTTGCAGGATGTGCATCCAACACTCACAGTAGTAGTGAAGCTGAGCACATTAAGAGAATATTGCATTTTTCTGTTGGAAAAGGATCTTCAGCTCCTGTGTACATGTTGGGATCTTTAGGTTCCTTTGACTGATTGATTGATAAATACTTCTTTTATGAACCCCAACACGACCACTATTGTATAGTAGTTCTACAATCATGCAGAAAGAACACTGTGTTTCTTCTTAAAGAGCAAGACTTCAACCTTAGGTCTTATAGAGGAAGAAGCATCAAAACAAAAGCAAAAAAAAAAAACAAAAAAAACCCCAGAGAAACAAAAAAACCTATAGCAAAACAAACCTTCAACAGATACACAAAAAATTAGCTACTAAAGCATGGTACTCCTGTGACAAGCTCCATTCTTCCATAGTATTTGGAGTTTGGTTGTGACCTTTCCGAACCATTGCAATCAAAAAAGTGAACAGAAATAAAATTGACTAAACAGAATTTGGTCTATAAACCCCTTTGCATTAATGAGAATCTTTATCAAAACAGCTGCCCTGAAAAGCAGAAATGTTTGCTATCACTGTTTCAGTACACACTCAACATTCAGTGACAAAAAGGTACTTATTTTACCTTTACCTATTTTACCTTTACTTTAGAATACATTTACTCAAGTGTTCTGTTTGTTGATCCATGGCATGACACTTCAGGAAAAGACAAAGGAATGTGAAAGTTCCTCCTGTGCTTCATCCCATGCTTTTCTAGTTAGTGACCTCAAGAATGGCTAGATTGAGCCAACCTGAATCCAAGAAATATGATGGCCTCTCACATTGAGCCTGCACTACAAAAGACATGGTTACATCAAAAAAACCCTAAACTCAGAATGGCAATGAATGTAACAGCATGGACTTTTCTTATTGTTTCACATCCAGGCATTAATGGCGCACTGTGGGAAAACAACTGTCAATTCAGCTGATTGACTAAACTGAGACAGATATTAAGTGCTCTACAAATGATTCCATCAACATAAATGTAAACAGAAGTGTTTGGCCTCCATACAAAGTGGTATTGCTGAAAGTGCTGGGATTTGGAAATCTGTCCTGCATATTTCCAAAAGCAACTCGTTTACATTCTGTTTGACAGGATTAATAAAGTGTTTTGGAGGTTAACTCACTTTGGTCACGATCCCAAAGAACAGTTTATATTAAGCAGTTTCAGCTATCCTCCTCATCATCACTAATAAGGTCTCTTTTTTCTACACAGGTCTCTCGTTCGCGCAGGAAATCCTCGCGAATGGCTTCCAGCTCCGTCAGTTCCAGGCGCACTTTCTCCAGGTGATAGGTCCTGCGGTTCCTGATCTGGCGTAAGGGAAAAGGGTTCAGGTCTCCAAAAGCAATAGCAGTCAGTTTCCTGCAAGATTACACAATGTTAGAAGACAATCATTCATATTTGGTGGGGTTTTAAATCAGTTTTGAATTTTATCCATATTGACCTTTATTATATATCACATATCTCTGGTCTCTTTCATATTTGATAGGTTTCAGATGTTATCAATATTGCAAGAAATTTCTATCAAGCACTCAGGCTTAAGGCTATTTCAAGTGGTAAGTGTTATTAAATGCTCAAGAGTTCCCAAAGCCACCTGCAAACTCTATATAATGCTATAGAGGTCATGGCGTTGACAACACTGAGCAGATGATGTAAACTTGGGTAATCAGAGCTTGCTTGGCTACACTGAATATTTGATACATCCATTACAGATTGGGTAACTTCCCCCAGAGAAGCCACTGAAGCTCCCTCAATCCCAAAGCAGTCAGCTCTCCATTAACCAAGACAACCTGACAACGAAGGGCTCAGAGAAAGCCTGGGATAACAGAAATGCTGACAAGGATAACACAGAACATGGACAAGCCGAAGTTTCCAACACAGTGAGAATGCTCTGGGATTCTGCAGGCTGGAGCACAGACATCCCTGGGCCAGTGAAAAGTCAAACTTGGCAGGCTACATAGCAAAGCACCACAGAGGATCCAGCCCCCTTCCAGAGTCAGGCTGCCTCATGCCATCCTTCAGCCCCAGCAAACCCAGCAACTGCTCCATCTAATCAGTCCAAAAAGAGTCAACTACATCATTATTGCTGATCTACACCCAAAAATATCTCGTTGTTTACTAAGGAAAAAGGGGGAACTGGAGTATTTAATTTATTCTATTTGAATTATCAGAAATAAATATTAAGAAAACTTATTTGGACAGTTTATGTAAGGCTAGGTTTAGAGAGATCAAGAATTGATTTCCTGCTATTTCTACACAGAACATACTCCAACAGCTTCTCTACCTCTGCTCAACACGCTATGGAACTATGACATCCTCTAACTAGAATATAATTATGCACATCAGTAAGACCTCTCTTACTACAGAGTTTGAACCTAGAAACTCTGTGCAGAATGACCTTTAACCCATTCAGAACATCCATGAATTCTATAAAAATAAATATTTCTGAATTTTTCCTCTACAACTAGATGACTTTGTATCTATATCAGGGAAGACCTCATTCTACATGCTTTTGTACTTCTCAAATGCTGATGCTGTAAGACTTGCACAAACATGGCAGAATAAGAAACCAGGCAGTTGGAATCCTGTCTTGTCAGTCCTAGCAGGCAAATCCATATTCCCTAGGTGGCACTACACCACCACTTCCACTTTTAAAATCCCAGAAAGCAGAGACTTACAGACCAGTACAGAGCATATTTGTATTGCAAATATCTTTGATGTACTGAATTCTGTCCTTACTTGAACTCCCCATCTCCCAGTGATCCCTAATTAGTTCATTTTGTTAACACCAAAATGAGATCTCTTTCAGCAATATTAGAAATCTTTAAAATAGGTTATTTCAGAACTAGAAAGTTTAGACAGGAGAATCAAGATATCATTTCCGTAAGTGGAAAAGGAATGGAAAGCCAAATCATCACCTCTGATTAAATATCAAAATTTTGTTCAAATTAGGCAAGAAGAAAAAAATTTAATTTTTTTTTTCTCTCTGCATCCATCCCAGAAGCCCTTTCAAGCACAAGATTATTCAGCTTTAACCTCTCTCCAGTCAAAACTGAAACACAATTAATAAAAATAATAAATAGCTCTGGCAGCAGGAGTCAAAGTATAAACCTAAATTTATGTGGAATTTATTACAGTAAAAATAAACATCTCAGATTTCAACACACAATTTTGTGTGTACAATATCATTGTATATACAATTGTGTATACAATTTTGAAAATACAATTCAATATACAAAAGAAATTGAGAATTAGTGGGCTTCAAAAGATGTGCAAAACATTTTCAGCAATTAAACCAATCCCAATATGACTTTTCTTTTTAAGATTAATCTGCTCCTCTACAGTCTTGAAACCAGGAACCTAAAAACACGAGACCCTAATTTACAAACTGTAGGTCCTATGCAAGAACTGAAGAGCAGAAGAGTACCTAACTTGTATTTATTCTCTGCTTCCAAGTATATCTTAAAATCAGCTGAAGCTATGTGCCAGTAGCCTGTGCATTAACCATATATAAGAGATTTAATTCTCAGGGGACATGGCTCACATTTTTAATGCTTGAGCCAGCATGTGTTTTTATTTATCATAAAACATTTTACTAACAAGTTACATCTGCAACGCAGAGGGAAACTCCACCTATGGCTGAAATTCTGACGTATTGCTACCATGACACAACAGCTAAACAAGGTGCTGTTTCGTATCTAAAATTACTATTTAAGCCTTCATCATTTCTGATTTGTCTCTGCTAGATGAAGTGCTCAAGACAAATCCTAGCAATCGGTTGCATCTCTAGCTGCTTTATATCTGAATTAGGATCTAGAAGCAAACAAAACCAAACCCACAAGACAGAGATCCCCCATGGCCCACTACAAGTCCTGCAGTGCTGAGTTACCCACCTGGCATCAAGGATGGTGCGTGTGAAATAGCGAAGGTACTTGAAAATGGACATCGAATCTTGCAGCTTTAAGATTTCCTCTTCTTTGTATTTAAAAAGTGCCAGGGCAAATCGGAATATTACCTGATAAAAAATACACGCAATATTTGGTGCTTTGTGAGTACAGAGAATGCACTGATTCCCATTATCATCTTTATAAACTCCAAAGAAAAAAGTCACCCTTGCACAGGCTGCACTTGAGCTCTCTAATCACATCTTCCTCTATCTCCCTTGCCTGCCCAGCCCTCATTTCCAAAAGCTGCCAAATACTTCTGTTGTGGGCTGTAACCAAGACAAGGTGTTCTGCACATCTATCCGAAATACAAGACTGAGTTTGCAGCAATTTTTTGGACATTTCTAATTCCGAATTCAGTTGTGGCACAAAGACTGCTGGGCCTATTGAATGTGTTTAAGTTACCTCACAGCTAAATTTAAATTTTTATTTTTAAACAGGCTGTTCTCCAACACCTTGAATTTTCCCAACATGTTCAGAGACTGATGCTGAAGGAATTTATGATACCAGTTTATCCACCAACATTGGAATGAGCTGGAAGAAGTATTATTTTCCTTCATTCCAAAAAGGTTTCAGTAAGTTCTGAACTTTTTCAGTCTGTATCTGGCTGCATGCACAAAACACCAAGGCTTAACTGATCTGAATGAACACACCGCCAAAATACCACTGTGTTAGAATGCCCAGCCAAGGCCAACAAGAAATCCAGCTTACACAGTTTGTGTCATCTTATTTTATAGCTCACCTGCTCTCTCCAGCTGCCTACAGAATCTACTTTAGTGCATGATTCTGTTTTCCTGCACTGATTTTATTTCACTGTAATTCAACAGGTATGCAATACCTGACAACTTTCACACCCCTCCCTTAATTTTATGAGATAAGAGCCCAGAGAGGCCCTGTTTGTCACTTGATCTTTACAAGTCTGCAGAGATAAAACAAGTATTTGCAGCAGAGACAAGCTAAACATTAGCATTTGATTACAATTAATTTTTACATCTTCTCAATACTTTTAACTTCTGACTCCTTCACTTAAGATTTCTTCTTTATATGAGTAGCTCTCAGCTTGATATAATTACTCAAAACGGATTGAGAGCTGCACATAGGAGTAAACATCACTGCCTATACCTTTATTTTCCAAAGGGAAATAAAAAGGTGGGTGGGTGAAATGAAAATACTTGCATTTAAAATTCTTCCATGTAATTCAAGCTCTTAACTTGCAGAACAAAGATAAAATGGAAAATGTTTTGAACAGCTATTTATGCACATTGCCTCCCTTGTTTTTTTCCTACCAGTGATTTTAACTGACAGGAGTTCTGCAAAACAACATTCCTCCAACAACACACAGTGCTTTGTTATCAGGTAACAAATGAACAAACGTAGCCCATTCAGTTCACCTTTGGTCCCTCATAGAGGAAGGAGTCCCAGATTTTGAAAAGGATGTCGCTAACCACGCTGTCCACAAACACCACGAGAAACCAGTTGAAAGTGATAAGAGTATAATCGACTTTATATTGCTCAAAATGAGCATGCAGTCGTGGAAGCTTCTCGCTCATTAAATCCTTAAATACTCGCTGATCAACCTAAACAGATGACAAATAGGGTGTTATTGTTCCAGTTTTCCAACACATCACTCAAAGCAGGGCTGTTACCAATCTGTAATCTTAATCCAATCTTTCCACAGCTAACCAGGAAACCCAGCACTGTCTAGTGAACACTTTCAAGCTAGATCCACCCAAAGCACACATGGCCACCCCACTGCACATCATCCTTGTGTGCTTCTCAGCCCACCCCGGTCCCACAGGGCCCCTCACACACAGCTCGTGTGTTCCTACCACAGGTCACCAGTGCTGCACTGCTGCAGGGGCACGGGAGCAGAGAACATGCTGGGGAAGCATTTGGCTGGAGGAGGCAGCCTGCGCCAGAGCATCACCTGGAAGCAGGAATGCTGCAGTGGCTGCTGCCCACAGCACTGCAAAGGCATTCTCATCCCGGCCCTCCCACCGAGCCCAGCACCACCATGCCTCCGAAAGTGAGGAAATGATAAACCTGCTCAATGTTGTGAAACTAATAATGAAAATGGGGGGTTAAGGACTGCAGCTCAAGCAGAACACTGAACAACTATCTCAGTGTTAAAGTCCTAGTCCCAAAAAGGGCCCTGGTGCCTGCAACCCACCCCTGCCAACTCCACTCGCATCCCCCTCCCAAAAAGGCCCATCAGACAGTGGCAGAGGAAAGCTGGTAACTGGCTGCAGCTCATAGCGTTCACCAGCTTTATCAGGACAGAGCACATACCTGGGATCCCAGCAGTGTCTTAGTGTAATAATCACGAGGCATGAAAACTTCCACTATTGTTACTAGACACCAAAAAGCATCTTCCTGTTCCAAGTACAGAAGTGCAATTGCTACCAATCTGAAAATAGGTTTATTTGGAGGAAAAGATTATTATAGTATGAAAAATTTTCTTAAGAACCATTACAGTATTTGTTTCTGTTCAGCAGAGATAAATGTATGAACGGAACTCACAAATAGCAAAACTGTTAATGAAGTTTAAGATGGGGCAAAGACATGCCTTCTAAACCACACCAAGTACTTTATTCAGCTAAATAAGTAAACAGATAAAGGCAAAAGCCTGCTCTAAGAATTTCTTGAACTGTTGGTGTTGCCAGTTTTAAGAGGTCTCTAAACACAGTCTAGTTTAGAAAGGAGATGTTTATTCTGCACAGGGTGTTAGGCAGAGGTTTCCACACTACTACTACTGCCACCACCACCACCTCACTACCTCTGCGACATTGCTTTCTGCCTCTATTCTACTACTTCTTCAGTGCAATTTCAAACAACAAAGCTACCCTAAGTTCAACAGCCTATTCCAGTACATAAAATAGTGCCTAAATGGACATCTGTAGTATTACATCATGGTGATAAGGCAGGGTGTTAGAATAACAAGTAACACCTTTTACAACAGATCTCCGAGTAGCAAAGCTATTCTGGCAAAGGTCAATTGCAATGAATCAGAATTTTTCTTAGCATTGTAACACAGGAATCCCCTTTAAATTCTGCAATTCTGATTGAAGATATAGGAGAGGAATGCTGAAATTTGCAGTCTTAACACAAGAAAAGCTTTCACGCATTTATTTCTGCTTGTTTTAAAAAAGAGGAATCCTAACAAATTCTTGCACAAAAAAGCAACACAATCCCCTATAACTAACATGAAGTCAATGTAAAACTACATTTAAGTAGCCCATTTCTTATGGGTTAATTCCAGTTACAGTTTTGTTGCCAAGTTGGTTTTACAAAATTCATTATCCAGGTCATCTGCTTTTTTCATTGGTTTAAAAAATCTGATAGTTATTTGTTTATTATAAAACATACAACCCATAAGGCAAACTGCTGTTCGAAACCACGTTGAAATACATGTGATTTGAAAGGCTCATTAAGGGTTTCACTGCATAGTTATCACCCGAGATTAGCAAAATCTTACCTGTTGAGCCCTTGGCAATATCCTATATCAGGATTTCTCCAGGAAAATGCCAGCAGCACATTTCGCAGCTTCTGGATCCCTTCGGATGTTGGGGAGGAGTAATGTTTGTTGTTTGGCAAAGTCCTCAAGAGATCCAACTCAATCTGTTTGGACGCAGGATTTGGTTTTTCCAGAGCTTTTTGAAGCAAGGTTTGGAAGTACCCAGGAACAGCACTGTCCTTGAATTTTTTAACATGGAGATTGACACACCATTTCCACATCTTGGAACGATGCTCATGTGGAATTCCAGAGCGAATAAGGTTCTTCAGCTCCACGCAGCGCATCATCTCTCTATTCATTGTGCTTGCCAGATAGTTTTCCCATTTCACTCCCGTGGAGATCTCTCGATTTTCACTGAGTGAAAGTGATCTCAAGTCCAAAGCTCGTGATTTTGCTACTAGTTTCTCCTCATCATCATCCTCTGGGACTGTCTGAAAACCATATATATCATATTCACTGAAATGGAGAGGAGAAAAGAAAAAAGGTTTTAAAAATATGTTCAGTAGCCCTGAAGCTCTCAAGTTCCCACCATAAAGTTACTTCAAAGCCACTCTCCACAGCTCTTAAGTTTTAACCATTTTTAAACATTTTCCTGACCTGACCAGGTGTGGTTTGAAAAATGCTTGTTCTGGTTGTTCACTAGGTTCTGCTTTCAAGGCATCTTCCAGTAACTGTGTGATGACCTCACGAGCAGGACTCTGATCCTCAGAACAAACAGGAGTTTTCATTTCTTGAAGCAAGATCAAGTATTTACTTTCAATCTGGCAGAGTTTGGCTTCCAAGCTGGTATACTGCAGAAAACAATATATAATATAAGTCTTCAGACACTTACTTTGTCCTACACTTCTTTTAAAATCTGGCTCAATGCTTTCTCTTGGTTTATACCATTCAGAAACCTCTAAGTCAAGAACAGTCAGCTTAACTTTCCCATTTTTGTAACGCCAGGAAACGTAAGGCACCATAGTAGAACAGATGTTTTCCACCACATGTATTTTTGCATGTGGAAAATCTGAACAAACCTTAATTATTACTACATAGTATGAGATATCTTAAAAGAACAAAATGGTTGAGTTGTAGCAATTTTAGTCTGTGCATGTTTGAACAAGAACAACTCAAGTGGCATATAAGTTAGGTAATCGCACATAGGAATTGTAAACACACACCTCTGTGCCAAAAATACAGCATTTAAGCCTGGCCACTGAGTGCATCACCTCCAAAAAACCAAAAGCAAGCCCCACCAAACCTACAGCTACAAGCGCAACTAGTATCTTCCCTTAGCTACAGATGTGTGCATCTTCCCCAGCCCCAAGCACTGGAAATCCTCATTATTTACCTGCAGCATCTCTACACTCAAATTCATCTAGACAGAAACTCCCAAATTGCATTCACCATAACATAGTCATCCTTTGAGCTCAGGAGAAAGCTCTACTCAGTGACCTATCAAATCCTTACACATCCTGTCACCGACACTTAAAAAAAATCATTACAGCCTTAATTCTGAGGAAACAATGTTTTCAGAAAGATACATGCCTGTGTTCATAAATCAAAACGTTCCACTGGGTCACACAATTTTAGAAGCAATTACTTTTTTAAAGAATCCAATCAGAAAGATTGGTCTGTAAGGACTGAGAGGGCCTATTTTTTTTTTTAAGCTATCATATTTAATACATTTAAGTTGTTTCATTTCCAGGTAGATTTACAGCTAAAATATGGAAAACTGCTTTAGACATTGCTAAGTGAGAACATGCCGACCTTTGCCTGCCATTCTCTCTCCCTTGCTTCTGCATTTCTTCGTAGAGCAGAAAGTTCCAAAATCTCCTTATTTAAGAATTTATTCTGGGTCTTATAACCCTGAAGATTGTCCTGTTGAGAAAAAAAAAAACCAAAGTGGATTATGCCTGTCAGACAAAGACAAGCTTAGAGCATAGAAACAGCAGCTACTAACAGGGCTTAGAATTAAAAGTATCAGGCTCAAATCAAATATTATTTTTGGACTTCATGTAAATGAAACACACATGCCAAATATGAGCACAGGGTGGTGCTGTGCCTCACCTGCACCCCTCCCAGCCCTCCACTGCCTGCAGAAGGCAGCTGGCTGCTGTCAGGGGACAGGCAGGGAGGAGAGCAGGCTGCAGGCTGAGCACACCACAGAGGCCACCACAACACACAAAGGGGGGGACAAATACTCCTTGGGTTTTCATTACCCCACCAATCCTCACTGAAAGTACAAGTTTCATGTCTGCTCCATATAGAAATATAAATCCTCAGCAATGATCTTCCCTGCCTAATCCACTCACATCCTGGCTACAAATACTGCCTCTGGAACCTGAGCTTGTGCAATGGCGTTGGTACCTCCCAGCAGCCACAGTACTCTCACACTCCTTAGCATCTACAGGCTCTGTCTGCTTTCTGCCAAGACCACTGATTTCTAGTTTCAACTTGATTTTTTAAAACTTACCATGCTCACACATAGGAAAGTAAACTATGTACGTTTATGAATATTTTAAATGACTTACTTATATTCCAAATTCCTTGGAATGTTAATCAATTTGAAATACAACATTTACCCAAAGGCAAGAAAGCCTGTTTACAGCAAACTGAATAACTTCAGTGACTCCATTAAGAACTTTCACATTCACAGAGGTATGTTATAGAATAAAAATAAAGCATTAGTAAGAGCTGTAGCAGCATTAGTAAAGCAGCTTCTTATACTTCTCCCTCCTTTTCTGTCTCCTCAGAGCTTCCCTTTGCTTTTCCACATGCTCTTTGTTGCCTCTCTTTTGGTATTTAAACTTTAAAAAAAGAAAAAAAAAGCACACTTTCTGTTTGTTTTCCTCCATGCTTATATTTTCCTGTTACCCTTTCTCCTCCCTGCTTCTTTGATTATTCCTCACATCCCACCTCCTCCACATCAATAATTAATTTACTGAAAGCACAGAACCCTGCAATATAGATGGCCCAAAGGAAAGAAGTTCTGCTTAGATTGTCACATAACAGCTCAAAGTGGAGGTTCCAAGCAGAGAAAGCCCCTCCTGATGAGTGTCCTGGAGAACTGCTGTGGTGATCTCAAACAGTACAGTGGACTAAAGAGTACTTCTGCAGGGAGAAGAGATTCCCCTGTGTATTAAGACAGAGACAATGCTCTTACTTTTAGTCTGTCCAGTTCCTGTAGCTCCTTATTAACACAGGTGGCAGTGGGGGAATTTATTGCTCCGCTTTGAGAGGATGTGCTGTCCTCACACTCACTGAGTTGGCGAGAGAGTTTCATGATCACTTCATCTTTAGCTTGAATAGTTTCCATCAACATTCCCAGCCGTTCATTGAGCTCTCCAACTTTACATTTCAGATTCTTGACTTCCTGCTGGAGACTATCTTTTTCCAGATTTAACTTTTCCAGCTGGTTGTTGAGGCCCAAAATCTGGTCATCTTTTTGGTGCAACAGCTCTAATGTATCTTTGGGAACCCCCTCACAAAGGCGGCTTGCAAAGTATTTATCATATTGGGAAGATCGGACTGTTTGCTGCAGCAGTCGAACAAGTTCCTGAGAATTAAAAACAACAGAAAAAAAAAAAAAAACCAATGAAATTTTAAGTTTCTGAATTTCACAGCTTAGAAATCTAACACCAAGCAAAAGAAAGTTTTGGAATGGGTTGAGACCTGGTGCTGGTGTTGTAGCAGGCCAACACCTTACAATGACTGGCCTACACAGATGGCTTCAGTGTCCTTCACGGAGCTAAGGATCCTGCCTAGAAAGGCTGCAACAGGTTAAGGGAAAGTAGTGGACAGCTCAGGCCCAGCAGTTTTTCAGGAAGCTGAAAGAAGCCTTGCTTGCAAGCAGCCCTGGTGTAAGATGAACAGGAAGAGGCTTAAGCCCAAAAAGTTAACAGGAAAACATTACAGAACAGAAAAAGCTAAGGTAACTAAGAGCTCTCTCCTCCAACAGATGTAGAGAAAATAAAGGGAAGAAAAAAACAAACGCTGCTTTGCCAAAAAGGAAGTATTTGAAGGGCTGTTTAGAAAATCCTGCCACATAAATGACTACCTAAGACCCCATTTTGCTTTTTCTTCTTATTAAAACAGAAGCAGCCGTGAATACAGTGTTGCACTAGACCAATGAGATTTCTCACACCAGCTGGCTCAAGCTCAAATGCACTCCTAGGAAAGATAACACCTAAAATGAGTATAAATATGGGGCTCAGACATTCCTTCTTTGGTTTCCCTTTGATCACCTCACGCAAAGGAAAATACAAATAGCAGAAGTAGCAGCTCCATGTAAGATCTAAAACAGTTTTCTTCTTAAAATTAGTAGAAATTCTTTTAGCTAAAACCAAGGTATTGAATAAATTGGAGTTATGAGAGCATACAAGCAGGAACACTAGGTGAGTGCACGATTAGACACACACATTATGGTTAGGCCTATCTTTGACAAAACCACTCCTGATGAAAGAAGCCAGGTCTATTCCCCGCACTAGCACTGAAAGAATCAAAAGACAAACAAAGAGAACCTGAAAGGAGAAGTTCCTCAGATATTGTATGTATCAATGGAAAAAGAAGCTCTGACTATTAGCCAGGATCCTGGCAGACACTGAACAAGTTAACTTCAGAGAATAAGGAAGACAGATAAACCAATTTAATGAACACTGTGCAAATGGAAGTTTTATTCAGAGATATAATCTTCAACAAATGTAAAAGATGGTCCTTCTTGTTTCAAGGCTTTTTGTACACAAAGGTTTGTTTAGAATCACCATTTTATGACAACCAACCAAGTCTTAAGGCAGTGAGATGGCCAGAAAGGTTAAACTCACAATCACCTGCCAGACCCATTTGCTTTTGTGCACTTTGCCTGAAGGCTTAATTACCTTTTGGCTCAAGAGATCTTTCTTTAGTTTCTCCAACTCTTCCTGCTGGCTTTGATACTTGAGCTGCAGTTCAGAGACTAGTCTGTTCCCATTCCCAGAACACCACTCTGTCGGAGAAGAGTCACTGCTGTTCCGGTTTTTGCTTGATCCAATCATATCTTTCAACGGGCGCCTTGCTTTGTGTGGAATGCGGCCAAAATCAAATGGAAAAGCTGAACTAGTCAGTCCTGCATAAAACAATTTCTTCTAGTTCGGTTCACTTAGTAAAAAGGCATTTCAAAGCATTCAAATTTTCTTTAAAAAATATACTCATTAACATTAGACTTTGAGCAGCTTTCAAACCACCCAATACAATCAAGTTAAATATGCCTCATTTTCCAAGTTGTTTCCTTTGGTGGGAAAAAAAAAGCTCAAAGTCTCCTCCCCTCCCAGATAAAAGACTTGGCTCATAAATTAACACTTTTCATATAAAACATGAAGAGAATTTTACAATTCATTACAGAAAATAAAAGGTATCCCTAACTACAGCAAAGTAAACTTTGCTCCAAATAATCAGAGCAAAACCATCTCTGATATCACAGCTTACTGCTCCTGTAAGAGCCATTCAGTGTAAGGTTTCACCTCCATGTACAGGATGTTTTCTAGCAGATTAAATTACTCGGATGACACCTAAAGAGATGCAAAAACACCTTGACAAAGTTATTCCAGACACTGGTCAAATCTGAGAACCAGTTACAATACACAGATGAGCTACTCCTTCATGTGCACCCCAGCTTTTTCCTCATTTCAGAAGCAAGCCAATATAACAGAGTCTAAAGGCAATTCTGCTGCAGTGGCTGACACCCGAGTGAGTAATTACAAACCTCAGCACTTCCCCTCGCTGTGTTACTTTGCAACTCAAGTGACAAAACTAGAACTAGAAACGTGCTCAGGAAACCAGAAAGCCAATAATCAGGCTTTGTCTTTTTTTTCTTGTATTTGAATGGCAGGGGACCCCAAACACATCATAAGGAATTAATCTTTTTAAAGTAATTTACAGAACTCTGGATGTGGTTTGTGAAGAAAAGATAAGCTTCCACTTATTTGCTAGAGACAGACATAACACAGTACACTGTACTAAACAAGCTAAGGCACATGCTCCCCTTCCTTCCTCCACTTCTACCTTTATTTCCTTCTGCCAGGTGTTTCCTCTTCTCCTCCAGAGCCATTGAGTCCTCCAAGTCTTTTGGGGTTGGATCCAGAAGTTCCCACTCCTCAGTGGTATAAAATACGCTCTTGCGATTTTCATTATTTCCTTTTCTTAAGGAGGACATGGAATTTCTGTGAAAAAGACAGCAGGAAAAAAGGACGAAGATTTCTTCATTTTGCATTCTTTTTGTAAGGTGCTTTTCACAGTTCAAACAGTGCAAACCAAAAATAAGCTAAAAACACAGACAAAACCAATACCAAACAAAAGCTCAAAGAAAATAAAGCATACCCTACCAAATGCTATCAGCTCTTGCTATCAACAGTACTAAATTCCAAGAACAGAAGAACTGTTCTGCTTTAATGCCATGGTCTTTTGTATACCCCTATTTCAACCTTTTTTTTGCAGCAGGCAAGTACAACATAAAGTTAGGATTTAAAAGCAGCATGTCTTTATTGGTAAGTTATTGTAGCTTAGAATTTTAGGATAACTGCCAAGCATTAAACTGAACAGCATGCAGTCAAAACACGTTATAGTTCCATATCTGGGATTAATGGAAAACTTGGGATCATCCAAGAGACCTGTTGCAGCTGAAACACTGAAGACAAGAGTCCTTAGCAGTTTTTCTTTCCTAAAGTGGAACATGGCCAATTATCTGCAAGAACATTTCAGGGGCATCCTCTGAATTCCAGCCAGATAGTTCTATAGAAGAACAATACATTTCCCAGCAGGATGAAATTACCTTACCCAGCTTCCCCCACAACCGTCTTGAAATCAGAAATGCCTACTCTTATGTCCATGAGTATTAACACAGCTCAGTCTGGTAAAACCTTTTTTCAACTACACAACAAGATTCTAAATCAACCCATATGAACTAGCTTAATATTCTAGGTATAAAACTGAAAATATATTTAGTATCTCAGCATTTCCTACACAGTCTGTGCAAGCTAACAAAGATGCTTTCACTTAATCATCCATATTCTCTCTTCAAATCTAAGCAGAAAATAAACCATATTACACTTTCATTTGATGATCCAAGTCAGTCTTTCAGCTTCGCAAGAGATTTAACATCTGATCAACATGAACTCTAAGCTAATCATTATGCAGTGCACAATTTTTCTAATCTGATGAACTGATAAATATTTACAATTTAAAAATAATCCTAATGGTTATTAATAAAACTATTTCAGCAATCAATTCACAAGCTTGGCAAAGACTCATTTACATTACAGATTTAATTTTCTTCCAGAAAGAATCACAATTCCTGCTTGGGGCAAGAAGCCTCATTTCTTCGTTCAGGCCTTCCAGGGTATTCAAGTAGATCAAATTGGGCAATGATGGATACATTTCCTAGGGGACCCAATATCAGTAAGTGTCCCCTGACATCTCCACATCTCTTCCCCAAATAGCAGCTGAGCTCTTACCATGCAGCTCCTCAAGAGCCTGTTCTGCACTCAGGGAACCTCAGCATTTAAAGCCTGTCTGAACACCACCTGCTAAAGCTTGAAAAAACCACAAAGAACAAGAAGTCAAGTGACTTCCAGAAAAGCTTCTTTAAAAAACTATTGTTAGGCCCATGAAAAATCATAGTTGATGCTGAATTCTGTAAAGCTTTTGCACAGGTTTGTTCAGGGCACTCAAGGAGCACTCCTTCATTGCTTTCTATTAAACTAAAATAAGATGAAAAGATGAGATAAATTTGAAAACAGTATTTATTTTCCTAAGTACAATCAGACAAGCTATGCAAGAGCCAATCACATGATCTAATGATTCTCTGTGTTTAAATGTTTGGGGTTTAAGTCTTATTTTATGGTTATATAACGGGAGGTTACTATAATTCATTATGTTTCCAAATCTATATTCTGCATAATAGCTGAGAGAACGAAAATGAACACATTCAAGCCTAAATGTCTGTATATATCAAATAGTATTTGAAAACGTATTTTAAAAAGTAGAAAGGCATATTTCAGCTTTAATTACTGTAAATATATACACTGCTTCACACCAAGACATGTTTCTTTTTTTCCCCCATTACTAGATCACAAGTGCTACCGAGGATGCAAATACAGCTATTAGAGCAGTAGTTTCTCTGTCAGACACACCATAAATGTGTTCAGGAGGAAGGACAAGGCTTTGACTAAGACATCTATACACCTTAATACAAATTAATAAAAATAAGACAAAAATGTGCTTGCAGCAAGAGAGAAAACTCTCTGCAGTTTTAGAAACACTTTGATCCACCCTCTCACATTGGGGCATAGTCACAATCAGGTGAAGACATTGGATAGGGCACACATATTCCAAAGGCTGTCAGATCATCCCCCTGCCCCAAATGGCACAGAGCTGCTGGAGAGTGGAGGAAAACAATAAACCACAACACTAGGAAACAAACAAACAAAAAAAAAAGAACGCAGCCAGAAAAAGAGTAAAACCAACACCACTTGGTAACCTCTCAGATCTCTGTGCTAAACAAGAAAGCTTTAAAAAGGATCTGTTTAACTCGCCACTGCTGATGAAAATGAACATTTTCCTCCCAGCTCAAGAAGGAAGTGGTCTGGTTAACCACAGCTCTGCTTTGTAAACTGCTCTGTACTAGCACTGCAATGTACTTTAAGTAGAAGTGGAAAATCCATCTATGCGGGCAAAGCAAAGCACAAAATCATTTAGAAAGAAACCCACCAGGAGAGCTGAAAACCAATGGGACTGCTTTCCTTAAAGCAATTAATGCTAAAGAGTAAATTAATTGGGAGTGGAGGGTTTTGATGTTCGGGGTCTGGCACATTTTTTGCTCAGGAATTCAAACTACACCGACTTCAAATCTGTGCTATGTGCTTTCATTTCTTTTAAGAAGAAAACAGAAGATAAGGACTTATATTGGTTTGGTTTTCATCACAAGAAATAGTTCCTATGCACTGAATACGACTACTACAATGCTGGCAATTGGCAGCTCCATGAAAAAGCAGTCGTGGCTGAGAATAAAACTCCTTGCTGGGGCCCAGAGAGCAAAGCCATCACTACAAGTGCTGTAGAAGACTCAAATCTCTCAGGTGTCAGTGATGCTACACAATGATATTCCCTTACACCCTTCAAACAGTAAATCGAAAAAAGAAAGAGTTTACTTGAAGAGATACAGTCCAATGTACTGATCCACCACATCACCTCCAGTCCTTCTAAAAAGCTCCAACAACCATACGCCAGTGTAGGAAATAGTCTTGGCCAGCAAATTCCAAACTCACAGTAACTCTTTCTCCCCGGTTCCCAACTTACTTGATCTCAGCACTCCATTGTTTAAGTGAGAAATTGATGGCGCTTGCTTGGACTGGCGCAGGCTGGGAAGCTGCTTGTTCCCCCACCAGGTCTGTAGGAGAAGTCTCCACAGCTAGAATATTTCTAGCTCTCTCTGCTGAAGCATTTTGACTTACGGTACTCAAATCTATATTAAAAGGAAAAAAAAGAGAGAGAGAGAAAAAGAGAAAAAGAAAAATAAGCAAAACCTTCAATAAGTAAAAGAATAGTGGCTATGTAAAGTCATATAATGCTAAGTCTGCTAGTAATGTAGTTCAGGTTTTATTTTAAATTGCAGCACAACTTTATAAAACATTCTGTTCAAATGATCCTTAAAAATAGCAAACTTCTCTGTGAGATCTCACTGCAGCCACATACTTTTGATAACAGACAGGACTTGTGTGATGCTCAAGAAGCATCATTTCATGAGTGATTCACAAATTAGCTAATATTGATTCATCTACCTTAAGCAGCTATAAAGCCATAAAAATTAGGGTGGATTCGTTACATTAACCTACAAAACCCCCCGGAAAACAAGCTCAGGTTTATCAGAACTCAGTCCAGAGCAGTGTCTCAAAAACACTGACGCGGCTTTCAGGGCGTGCTTCATCCTCTAAGTTATTCATCCTAAAAGTGACAGTGCTGCTGCAAGTCAACGAGCTTTGGAGATCTGGGGCAGTTCTGTGCCAACCCAGGCTGGGCGTTGCCAGAGCCACCAACACTGGCACAGGCTCTGCAGACACATCAGACACGCTGCATCAGGGAGGATTTAAGAGCTCTGGTGAAGCTGAACGCAGCTACTCCTTGATCCATCCCCCAACCCTCCGGTACACCTGAGCAAGTGTGGGGCCCATGCCCAGGCGGTGCAGAGCTGCAGCACAGCCCTGCCCAGCCCAGCAAATCCCCACAGGCTCGGAATGGCTCTGCAGGAAACAGCCAAGAACTGGCAGCAGCCCTGAGCCACAGCTGACAATGCCCAGAGGATCCAAGCTGATCCCATCGAGGTCTCCAACACACCACAGTCAAACACAGAACCTGCAGTGTCAGTGCCACCAGTGTCTCCATTAGCCTGGGTAGCTGCTTTCTCCCTCCAGCAGGCAGAGGGAGAAAAAAATCCAGACTATAGAATATACTAAGAAGAGCAAAACCATTATAGAGGAGCATAAAGTGGTTTACAGCCTTCTATAAACCCTCTGAAAAGGCACATTAAACAAGCCCAAATGCAATTTTCAGATTCTTCTCAATACAATTCACAAAGTACTGAAGTGGATTAAAGGTTTTTTGACAACATTCTCAGACTTGATTCAGCATTTATATTAGAAAGTAACACAATGGATGGACTCTGACTTAAATAAAACCCTAGGAAATGATGATACTTTCTTTTATCACTAGTGAGTCTTTCAGCCCTTGCTCTGGCAATTGCTTGGCACCAGCAGCAAGACCATCTTTAAGCAAGCTGTACCCTCCAATTATGCAACAGAAGGTTACTTTTATCAAGTACCAACAATTAGAAGTAGAAAGAACATTCTGTGACAAAGAGTATGAAGCACAACAGATCACTGACACTACAAATCTCTCAAACCCTTGGAAAATGGTATCTGACAGAGAAATGTATCATGTCATGTTTCAAACAGAGGTACAAGGTACACTGCCTTCATTTTTATGAAGCTTTGGGCTTTATCAGCTAAAGGGAATTCTGAGTTCTTTTGGACTGTGGCTGTTTGAACTAAACACAGTTCAGCTAAAATAGCTTAGATAAACCTAAACTTGGGATCATATTTACTGTCTAATGAAGAGGAAAAATAATAAGTAGGTTTTAACTACAAAATAATAATTTTAAAAAAACAAAACAAACCCAAAAAACCCCAAACCACCACCAAAAAAACAAAAACAACCCCCCAGTATTTTTCACTAAATTGAATGTTCTTAAAAATCTTTCAAGGCTCATCCACAAAGCAGTACCTTAGCTTCATGTATGTTCCAGTTAGTCCAGATTTCTGAACAGGGAGAGGAAAGGATGGGGGGAGCACAGAACAGGCAAGGCTACAGCATGCAATTCTGGGTTTGGACTGAAGACAGACTACTTCCCCATTTAAAACATAAGTGATAGCATCTGTACTCAAGCTCTAGCAAAATAAACCAATTTCTATGCTCCAGTATAAAGTACATCACTGCATGCACATTCACTCCTTAAAAAAAAAAAAAAAAAAAAACGAAAAAAAAAGCCACGAGACACATATCTTAGTCACCAATATGAAATCAGAGCCTTATAGAATCCCCTGACTCGAGAGGAAAGGTTTGGAGTACTTGATTAAAAAGAAGAAACACCATCAACCAATTCTGCCTATTTGCATTTCCTCAAAAGAAATCCCTACTTAAATACTTCAGTTGATGCTAAGAGTCATCGCTGTGATTTGTCCTAGAAAATGAGATACTCTAGATGCAGCTCCAAATTCTACATAATGCAGTTTAACTGCAGGCTGCTCCTGAAAGGGATAGGCCTACTCAGCCCATGCATTTTATGTTGACATTCCATGTCCTGGATATAATAACAAAAATAATTTAAATTAAAAGGGAAAAAAAAAAAATTACACAAAGAGGTTCAGCTTGCTCATCCATAGAGCCTCCAGTGAATTACAGAAAGGAAAACACCAGATCAATGATTATACAACTGGATGTGATGCAAAACAGGCGTGAGGGAGCAGTACCTGCACACGAAGCAGTGACAGCAGGCTCGTTTCACAGTGTACCCAAGCTCTGGGGGAAGCAGCACAAACAAGAACGAACAGATTTTGTGGCCAAGTTACATATAAGAGTTGATGTGATCCAACATTCTTCTGCCAAGAGTGCAAGCCTGCCTGCTGCTTTACTCTGCCTTCCTGTATTTAGCCACTGTGCCTTGTCCCCTCCTGTCCACCAGCTGTGCAAGTCACCTGATTGCACAATAAATATATTCCACTCTTTAATCCAGCAGAAATGAAAACAGTCCTCCTTTCTGGCTAACGTTTGAACTCAACCTACTCAGAACGTGGTCAGTTAAACACAAGAAAAAAAGGGAGCCTGTGCAGCAGAGAATAAGAGGCTGGAGGCAGAAAGAGCCAAAGCCTGCTCCCCTTTCCAACACTCGGATTTTTGCCCACCAATACATGTGCTCTGAGCATATGGTTTGACAAGCTGCTACCCACACTGGCTGCTGCCAGAAGGGTGGTCTCAACCCATCCCACCTGGCATTCCCAACAAATCTCTTGGGCTAATCCTGGCACTCTACAGCAATCCTGGTCTCTACAGTAAACCACTTCTGGAAACTACACTGGCCAAAACCTAACCTGGAGGAAAGGCTGAGTGCTGCTGGCTGCGGACCCTGCATCAGCACTTGGCAGGGCCAGCCCTGCACAAGCTCAGGGAAGGAGCTGGGCTCTGCTTTCAGCAGGGACTGCCTGCAGTAGCTGAAAGGCCCAGCTGAGCCCTCAGCAAGCACATGTGAGGCCAGCTGTGTTGAGCAAGCAGCCACAAGCAGCGCATTCTCTCACAGGAAAGCAGCAGACTGGGTTAGAGGACAGCGCTGCAGCACGACCTGAAGCGGGGGAGGGAGAAGGTGTGACAACAACAGCTCAGCACAGCTGGGTTTGTACCGGGAGCAGAGCGACATCAACCAAATATGACATCTGTTGGTGAAACATGTCTGACCTCAAGACTCGGCTGAAATCCAAGAGAGCCTTACTAACGCCTAACTTGGCACAGAACTGGATTTTACTCAGTTTTATTTGTGGATAACAGAAAATAGCAAGGAATCCATTCCTTTAAGGACTCAGGAATAAAATTATTCACAATAGCGAATCAATTCACTACGCAATGTAGTAAAAAATGCAGAGTAACTCTGTACAATGCACAGGCATTTTTATAACTGACAGTAGTCTAAAATTACATTTGCCTTTTCTAAAGGTATTACAGAGACCAAATCTCACTTATGTAATACCAGTGCAAACTGTCTTCCAGTTTTAAAAGGCATGGCATTTTTATCACAGTCAGATCTACCACACCATACATTTTCAGGAACAAAGTATGGTCATTCAGAATGCAAAATATACCTGTTCCCATTAAAAACTAGAGCTTGCATCTCAGGATACTTACCACACTAAGCTTCTAAGATATTGCAATCACTAAAAGACAACTTACCTAATCTAAGCCATACTTCATGAAACCTAGTCATAAGACTATTCCCTTTTACTTCATGCCTAAAAATGTTTTTAAAGAAATCAACAGATTTTGTAGAAGATATTAGACATATATAAAATTATATCTGTGTTAAATAATTGCAGCATATGCAAAGTTTACATAGAATTACTTTATAAACAGATGCAGAAAATGCTCTCTAAGACTGTTCCCTCCCCCAGCGCAAGGTCTTGTATTAATGAACTGACATTGAAGAGAGCCATATCTTCTGTTTCCATTCAAATTCTCAACGTACCTGGGTTGTCTTTGGCAACAAGACCTTTGGAAAAGTCACTTGGTGTAGGGGAAGTCCGGCTGTCCCTCTTTGCTGCGTCAAGGTTGTTGCAATATTCCCACCTCTTCTGCTGCAGCTCCTGCAGCCAATAGGTCATGTCCTGACGAGTTGCAGCCTACAGGACACAGAACCAGAGCGCTGATGAGATCTCTGCATGTCCTGGGTACATGAGCACAGCAATTCCAAGTGCAATAATAACCCCAACCTGGAGAATTAGCAGATCACCAAGGTATTGTCACTCAAAATCAGTATGCTTTAAAAGAAATAACCACCAACGGACCAAGTGCAGCTTGTGCTCACAGGCAATCCCTGATTCTCATGCCAGAATTTTCCATTGGAAGTAGTCTCATGCATTCTTTTTCTTCAGTTTTACACTCAAACAGTAGAAAATTCAGCAGCAGCAGCATCTTACATTTTACACACAAAGCACTGTTTGAACATATAACTACAAATCTATATTACGGAAAAAAAAATTCCATACACATTCAGGAAGACTCCCATTTTCTTTTAACTTGCTTTCTTACCAGCAGAAACCAACAAATGAATAATGCATTGCAATGCCTCTTACTTTAATGACTAAATCCACATACTGTATCTCCTGACAATGCCACAAACTAACTAGCTTCTACAGAAAAACCATATTTAAAATAAAACCCAAGAAATCTAACATGAATGACTGCAGGCTTGTAGATCAAACATTAATGTGAATGAGCAGTAGGTGAGGAAGAATCCAAACACATCTTGAATCACAGTATATCAAGTGACAATATACAAACACCAAGAAGAGCCAAGTAAAGGTATCTGACACTGTGGGCGCTCCCATGGAAAAGTTACTGTTATTCCAACACACATCCTCAGCTGGCAGCCCAGGACAAGTGCCTGACCTGGTATCGCAGAGTGTTCAGGAATAAAAAGTTAACACTGGTGAGAGGATACTCCTCTAGCTCCTTTGGCTTCTAAGCATATGGAGTGCTTATCTTTTAGCCAGCCTTTTTCCTTACCGTCTCCCAAGTGTTTGGTGACATTATCTATGAAAAAATTACTATGTTTATGCTTTAAAGATAATTTTAAATAGTTTCCTGTTCTGTTTATCTTATATAGCTTAAGAGGGTACCTGTGAAAGGCACAGCTGCAAAAGAATGAAAAGCAATAAACAACACACATTTCCTTACAAAGGAAATACAGTAAGTGTTGCATAAAGCACAGCAATGGAACAGAACTGTCTTCATTTTTCACATGAGGACACTTTTGGTCTAGTCAAATCGATGATTCATTGGCCATTATCGTTTGGCCCTGACAGCAGCTAATGACAAGACAAAGCACACACAGCACAGCAAACAAGAACTGATGCTTCCCCAGGGTGCTCTCTCTGGCTCAGCAATTTGCAATCTCAGTTTACAATGAGAGAGACAGATTTTTATTTTATCATTTGGCTTTTTGTAGCTCTATGAACTTTAACATCCATAGCATCCTACAGCAAACGGCTCCAAAGCACCACGCAAGGAGACTAAGCAGAAAACCTCAGTTATTCCTGGAGCTGCTGCTCCAGCTCCTCTCAGTACATCATGCACATGGTAAGATACAAGATACTGAAATCAAATGAACATTCATAAATCAAGTGGTGAAACAAACCAGTGATACATGAGGACACCACAGATTCAGTCGGTAAGAAAGATACGTAACCAAGATGCTTCTAATCTGAAATGCAAATCGGTTTCATATAGTCTTTCTTGCTCGCTCACAGGAAACCAGAGAAAACCATTTCCTTCATAAAAAAAGCCCTAGGGAAAAGATTAGTTTAGAAGTGTCAAAGAACTGGAGACTAGAAAATGCAAATCCCCACAGGCACCTCTGGCAGTTTGGAAATGACCATCACAGCAGCAGGATTTTAAGTCCACAGACTACAGTCACTTCTTGCCAGGAGTAAATGTCTCTCCTCCCATTCCTAGCACAAAAGTATTTCCTTTGGAGCTTTAGCCAGCGTCAAGTCTTCACTTCGGGTAAATTTGAGAGCTTACACTTCCTTAGGATACCCTTCCACACAGGCCATGTAAAGAAATGTTTTAGTGTGCTCCAGCAGAAAACCACCAAGAATTCAAAGAGCTTCCACTAACACAGGATGCAGTACTTAAGTGGTTCCCTTTGCCACCGCAACACAGCTAATGAGGCAATCCACCTACAGTCAATCTAAGTTATACCTACAATTAACTTCAGCCCATGACTTCTTGAACTTAATGAACCTCTCTCACAATTAGTCCCATTATTCTCTCCGCAATCACCTTCGGAGAACCGTGAATCAATTCTACTGGAGTTGCTCCTTGTTGCTGCTTTTCAGTTCCCAGCTGCCCTTGCTCTCTACTGAGCTGCACAGACGCACACAGCTCACGGGTGATGTTGTTGTTCTACACAGGGCCAGGCAGCAGCTCCCACCCTTCAGCAGAAAGGGGCGAGGCAAAGCACTACAAGTTCCTCACTCCACTACTTTAAGTAATTTTCCCAAGAATTACTCAGTACCCTCCTGCTGTTCCCTGCCTGTTACCTTGCTTTCCCTTCCTCCCAACATGGTCCTCCTCTCGTGGAGTTTTCCACTCCCTTTGATCAGTTTTTGCTGAGTCTATTACAGGCATCCCAGTTATTTCCAATTAAAAGAGTATTCTGAAAATCTATGTTAAAAATTTGTTTTGTTTAAACAAAGTTAATCTTTGAAGCTGTTCTTTGAAATGGACTGTTTAAAAAAAAAATAAAACAGAACCATAGAATACAAACATTCTACACATAGAATATTGAAATCTTCCTCTTCCCCTAATAATAAAGAGCACAAATTTGGAAACATATTTTTAAATTCATTTCATCTATCAAAGAAAGGAACACTTCCAAGCTTGTCCCATTTCTCATGACTTTTATGAGTATTTGGCTACTGTCCACCACGAGAGTTGGAACATTTAATTAGGCAGAGCACCAATCAATCTCACAAAAAATCCTTATTGGTACTAAAGTATGGCTAAGGTGCTTTCTTATTGCAGAGCCACACAGTAACATTTTAAGGGATGCATTTCTATGAGAAGAAAAACTACCATGAATGTCACCCAAACTGTGAAATAAGGAACTACTGTAAGTGTACTGCTGCAAAGTTACAGGCAACAGTAGGAGTAAAAGACACTCTTAAGTGAAGAGTCATACAGTACCATGTAGTTTTCAACTTAAACAATAGAAAATTACTACAATTTAATTTAAAACACTCCCCCATATTCTGCCACTAAGAGTGATGTAGAATTGTCACTTTCTGATGCACACATAACAAACACAAACAGAATAATTATTTGAGGAAAACATCCACGCACTGGCATCCTCTACCTGGACCCACTGGTGGAACACGTACACCAACTTGAAACACTTTAAGGAAGAGTCCAAAGAAATGTAAGACACAGACCTCACATTTTGAGAAATCTCATGAAAATTCTTGCTACATATTTCAACACAGACAAACTCTCCCTCAAGCTACTTTTTAAAAGGGAACATCACCAGAAAAGTTTGCATTTCTGAAGATTTACTATTCCTGCTATGCTCAAACAGCAAATCTGGAGCCAGATGGCTCTGTCTGGATGGCAGCCCAACTTTTAATTAAAGCATTGCAACCACTAACCAGCAAAGTTTAAAGCAAAAGCACCAGCTCACAGAAGAAACCACCCTCACTGCTGAACTCCCTCCTGTGCTGTGTTAGGCTCCAGTGGTGTCAGGACCTGCAGCAAAACTGATCAAACTCAATGCCCATCACTAAACACTGCTGCATCCTTCGAGATCACTGACAAATTACAGCAACTGCTCCTGATCACTCAGTTCTGCAAGTTTGGTGTCCAATGCTTTCAAGCATCTGGGCTCCAAAATCTGCAGTGTCTGGAATGCTTACACTTGGCCAATAGCCCAGAATTTTTTTTTCTTTCAGAAGTCTGTGCAATTTCTGTTCCACTCCCAATTCACCACTGTTCATAGAGAAGTTACCCACACATAAGTGACCAGACGCACAGTCCAGTATCACTGGCCAGAGTTCCTTTGTTTCTGAAGTAAGCAAAATATGTCACTACAAGACACTGCTTTAAAAATAAATGAGAGATGATGCCTTTGTTCATTTATATATATTCATAATGTTACTTATTTCACCGCTTAATGAGAGGCCTTGCTGTGCAAACACAGCCAATGTTCACTCGATTGTATTATCAGCATTCTGTGGCACAGCAAGTATTTGCAGGATCAGTATTTGCATGCCTTTCCATGAAAATATTCTCAAACATAATTTATCTGTTAATTCATAAAGTACAAAATTTTCTGTGCTCCTTTGCCTAGAGGGATGGTATCTGTTATATATATTTAAATGGAAAAGATTTTTACACACACTTAGCTTCTTCTGCTGCATTTTACCTGTTGGAAATGTACAGAAAACCCACAATCACACAAGTGGCAGGTTGGTTATCTACAGCTCTAAAATATGAATAATTTGCTTTATTTGCTGGAAAGACTGCAGTATATTTTTCCCCAAATTATTATCTGAGGAACAAAGCTTGAGTACATCATAGAGTTCTCAGCTCCCATTACCTGACAAAAGGCTGAGCAATCCAGATGATGGAATCCTTACATTAACAAGATACGGAGGCATTGTAAGAAATAGTGCATTCCTCAATACCGCCATCGTTTCAATCTGGAATTCCAGTGGCTGATTTTTTATTGCTCTTCTCAGTCTGTAACACTGAATGGGAAAGGCCAAATCACAAGATGTGGAAATTTTGAACAGGCAGCAAATTGAGGAAAACAAAGCATGTGAGTTACAGGCTGAAGAATACATTTGACTTGACTTTATTCCTCGTGCTCTATGTGTAATGTTTTCTTGAGAGATCAAATCACATTTGTTTTCAACGGGCTGGATGGGGGGGTGGGGGAGAGGGGTTAGGTTGTTTGGTTTCTTTTCATTTACCATCTTGAATTAATTTGTACTTCTACATATACCTAAGCTAGTTGAAGGATGTTTTTAAAGGCCTTAAAGAACTATCATATTGGACAGAAGAAAATTAATTCCAGCTGCAAAAGCCTCATTCCTTGGTCAATGACATGGCCACAGAAGGCCAGTGGGTCCTGTACTATCCCTCAAGATTTTCATTAGCTCCTTACTTACTACATAAACATCCATAATGTAATAGCATTTTTATGGACAATCACTTGGCCATTTTAGGGCATCACAACACACAAAGTACACAATACAAGATTATTTTCTTCTGCTAAGCGCAGAAAGTAATTTAACTTTCTTCACTGGCACCATTTCTCAATCCCCATAATGGAAACATGAAGAAAGCTCCAACCTATGCAGGTTCTTTCCTAAAGAGCACCAGGAAAAAAATTAAGACATAAATTATGGGCAGAGTAGCAACATCACAGACTAAAAGATACCAATAAAAATATGAATAAGGAATCCCCCCATGTCTTACATTTGTGCATCAGTGCTGAGTATCTTCAGGACTGCAGAAAACACCCAAAGCTGCTGCCAAAATACTGTCTGTCAGACCAGGTACTTATTACACAAGTGGTAGATAGTATTTCACACTGCAATCCTAATCACAAGTCCCGTGTTTCTCAGTAAAAGCCCTCCTATGCAAAAAGCATCCTCAAAACAAAATCTTTCTGAAGATTTCCACATAAAAATCACAAATCACTAGATGCTAATGAAAACAAACAAAACACCCTCAAACTATCAAAAATCAAAGCTGACACCAAGCCTGCAGTTTTAACGTCCATAACACAAACACTCAGGCTATAAAGGCAGATTCATTGAAAGCAGTAAAATCTTTTACAGCTCTACCAAGGCAGTTTTCACATGTGATTGCATGCAAACCCCCAGATTACACTGCTTTTACTTCAGAAAACACAGTTAAAATTATTATTGTATTGGTTTTCTAGTTAAATAAAGCTCCTTATTCCCTAGTAAAGCATACTAATGGATCTGTATTTTGTCATTTACACTTATCAAAATAGAATGCTGAAGAGCCTGATACAATCATGCTCCACAATTCCATTAGGTATTATCACTGCTCAAATCTCCACTGTTAAGTAAAGTGTAAGAGGTATTTCCCAATATTCAATAGTAAGTCCTACTGTTCAACACTTATTGGATTATGTTCTAATACTAAGCATGTTGCTCAGAAAGTACACAGTTCACATGAAAAGTTACATTCGATGCAGAAGAATGCTCCTTGAGGGACATATGTGCCTTAACAAAAAAAAAATAATGGGTACTCAGAAGAATTTATTTCTTCTTTACTGAGTGAAAATGGTTTCCTTGTCTGGGTGGTTTTTGTTTTTTTTTTCCTAGGAACGACCATAGAGGAAAGATATGCAAAATAATCCAAACATTTACCTCTCGTCCTACGAAAATCTGAGTCCTTGAACAGACAACGCGACAAGCAGCCTCTGCTACTATCAGGAAACAATTCTCCCTCCTCTTCCTTCCTCCCAAAGCAGCCTAGACGCAGACTCCTGCCACGCATCATCTTTTCAAAATAAACACCCCAAAACTTAAACCCGACCACTCCCTCTCAACTACCAAAACCACGACCCACCAGATTTCTTCGGAAATCTTTTTTCCGCCCAGATGATTCCACAGAACCCGCTCAGCCCGTGCTCAATGGAAGTATTTCCCCCCCCCTCAGAGGAGCACTAGAAACACGAAACGTAAAGGAGACAGCCGCAGCCAAGGCTGGGGACAGCCCGGCAGTGCCGATCTCAGCGGCGTTTGCGAAACAGCACCTTCCTTCTTGCACAAGCCCTACGGACGCGGTGGAGCAGCCCCGCCGGCCGGGGCGGTACCCTGGGAGGTGCCCGGCGCGGAGGGCACGGACAGCGCCGGGGATGGGAACAGGTCCCGGACAGAGCCGGCGGTGGGGATGGGGAGAGGTCCCGGACAGGAGCGGGGATGGGTCCCGCCCGCCCCGGGCCTACCTTGAGCACGGCGACGGCGCCGCCGGGGCTGTGCACCTCGAAGGCGGCGGGCTCGTCCCCCGCGGCCGCCGCGCCGGCCTCGGGCTGGTGGTAGCTGAAGCAGGCGGAGGCGATGTCCAGGTGCCCCAGGGGCAGCGGCTCCTGCGGCCCCTTGAAGTAGTAGAGGTAGCAGCGGCGGGGGTCGAACACGAACCAGCGGCTGCGGAAGCCGCGCAGGGGCCCCTTGCCCGACAGCTTCTGCAGGTACCCGCAAAGCTTGGGGGTGCCGGGGCCGGGCTGCTCCCCGGCCGGACCCTCCTCCCCCTCCGAGCCCGCCGCCGGCATCGCCTCGCCCGCCGCGGACGCAGCCCCGGGCCCGAGCGGG
>VZRL01001215.1:685276-738234 GCA_013397895.1 Origma solitaria
CCTGAGCGCGGCCGCGCCGCCCGCACCCCAGCCCCGAGCCCCGGGCCGGCTGCGGCCTCGGCACGGCCCTTTCGCAGGAAATCGCCGCTGCTGACGTGGGAAGGCGCTGCCTCGCTCCCCACGCACCGTCCCGTGCTCTCGTGCTGCCGGGCTCCAGCACTTCTGTGACCGCAGCAAATGCAATTTTCCGAAGCATACCTTGGCCTATGATCAAATTAAAACCCTTCTCTTGTAGTCTCTTGTAGTCTCCCATTCCGAACCCTGCCCCTGCTTAGCATCGCAGCGGCAGCCGAAGGAGTGGGAAAAATATACGGAAAATGCAGGCACATCAGTGGGTAAAAAGCTGTATTTTACAGGGACTAGATTTGTGAATGACTACAGACCAAACAACTCTGGTTTTCTTTCACTGAAACGTCTAGTACATTTTGAGCTCTAGAGAACTTCTGGTGTTAATAATAAGGAACTTCTGCAATAGGAAACTTTACTGTGAAGACATCAAGCTGCCACAGGGAGGTACACATAACTTCATTTCTCCTTGTGTTTGGAACACAGTATATGCCTATTTCCTTGAAACATGCCTATTGCTCTGGTATTAATACAGAAAACAGTCTGATGTGGCATATTCATTCAAAAATGGGAGGAGACTGTTCCATGTTTAATGACATACAGCTTTTCATTCTCACTCTTAAATATAACACAAAAGGTTTGCTGTCAAAATAGTTTTGGAGCTGATGTTTGCTATGGTGTTTTTATTAGCGTAATTCTATTGATGAAATAGGTTCATCTGACTGAGTTTTGACAGTTTGGAAGTTTCAGTTACTCAGAAATCCTAAATTCCCCAGAGCTTCCTTACTCTGCCCTCATTTCTAAATGCCTTGATTCATTTCTCATTAAAAAGTAACTGTCTTATAGACCAGAAAATATTTTCACTCTACAGTAAAGGATATAAAGGATATAAAGCACCTGAATATTCAGTGTGGCTGTCCACGGGTTCTACTTGGATGTTGACATAAGGGACTGCAGCATTCCTCAAGTCCTCTCCTCCGGGTGTCACCTGCTGATAAGAAATGCGCCGGGTGAGGAGATAGCCAGAGTTCTGCCAGCAGAAAAACATGAGTGATTTGTTACAGAAAATGAGCTGTGGAAGTTATCTCTCCAATCAACTCATATGGCATAAGTAGGATCCACTGAAAGATTAAACATTGCAAATTACGACTAGATTTTTTTTCTTTTTTCTCTGAGGATTCTTTAGTAAATGTGGACAGTAAAAAGGTTGATCCTGCTTTAACAAGTCAGTAATGTTTCTTCCATAGATACTGCTCAGTGTCTTCTTCCCCAAATACAAAGTATTCATCACGCTCTTTCTTGGCAAGTGTCATTTACCGGAACAAGGGAAACACTGATTCTCTTTAGAAGCTGCCCGCTTTCTTATCTCAGTCATTTAGACAAGTTGAAGTGTCCCAGCGCTTATCCCTGATCAGTTACATTATCTCATCAGTGTAGTGAAGCGTGGCCTTGTTCTCTGTGTGCTGAGCACCCATGACTCCTGCTGGCTCAATGATTACAGCCTGCAGCAAATCGAAGAACCACAGGATCCTAAATCCTCAAAACTTTTGCTGTCAGTACTTCTCTTTCTTAAGTTTTTTGTTTAGCTTCCTTACTACACTTGTAGCAGGAGAATCCCCTAATTTCACAGCTGATAACATGTAAACAGAAAGTTCCCCTTCTTGGGAAATAAGTTCCTTATTTCATGTATGCCCCTTTTTTCACAAACACATCCAGATGTGGATTGCCAAATAACAGCAATTTATTTCAAAGTTGTTGTGGTGAATATAAATGAAAAGAATACTTTTACCTGCTTCTTCCTTTCACATTTTCATGTCCAGGATGCACAGATTACATAGATGGCAATCTGTTGCTAACAAATGTCTAGAAAACAAATAGAAATAGCATATCACAAGACAAGATTTCCCTCCTGCCCAGAGGCCAGGGCCAGTGAAGCTTTTGGTGTGCACATAACTCCTAAGCATAGTGCAACAGGCAAGCCAATGTTACACACAGTGAAACGGTGGTTTTACTCCCAAAAGGACCACAAAGCCTGTCAAACATGAAAACACCTGAAATTCCCTTTTATTCTGGTGTGCTTTTCTCTCCTAAAAATTAAATAGTATTTTGGTAATAGCACTTTTGGCTGACAAGGCCAGTAACTCCACATAAAAAATAAAAATGTATTTACTCTCAAAAATGAGAGACTGGTCTAAATCATTATAATTGTAATGACTTTATCTCACAATGAATATGAGCATTCATGGTTCCTAAATAAGTTTACATTTATTCTGAAAAAAGGTAAATATGCAAGAAAAAGAGAGTCTATCATCAATATGGGGGCAGAGAGAATACAGCTGGTGTTGGTGCCATGCTCATGCTGTCATGTTTACAGAAGCATGGGAAACATCAATAAATTACAAGCAGCACATCTGTACTGTGCTTTTGATTAAAGTGAGATCATAGCTCCAAAATTAGAGTGGCTGAGAGCATACACTGCTTCTTTTCATGAAACAGAAAGCAAAAATGACTTCGTCTCTTGTCTGGTATCTTCTGACAAATAGGGATTCTATTAGAGATGAACCCCAGAGTTTTTCAGAGCTCCATTGGTTTTTTCTTTCCAGAACAATGGAACTACAGACAACAGTCCCTCTCCATTCCTCTCCGGCACAGTGTCAATCCAAACCTGCATGCTGAGATGTAGGCTAAACCGTTACTTTTATTCCTTTTTAACAAACATGTTGCAGGTTCCTGCAGAATGTTATCCATGGCTGTCACTGCCAAGGTAAATACTGTCATGCTGCTATAGCCTGACTATGTACAGTACCTGCATATTGTATCACACATTCTTTTGCGGGCTGAATGGATTTAGCCTACTGTTGTTTAAATTATTTGGAAGTGGAGAACAAGCAAAACTTTCCTAAGCTTTTTCTTTAGCTAACAAAGAGGCAAAATATTATTCAAAATTACTGTTTCTGATGCAGTCTGTCATTCTACATTCCCCTGCCTCTCAGTCACCACGATGCCCATGAAGGACATCATAGTATTACATTTCCAGAGCATACTCTTTTCTTCTATGCAAACACGTCAGCCAAAGAATTACATGGTCTGTTTTAACTGATAGCAATGTTTCATTCTCCAGCATTATTCTTTAAACACTAGATGGTGCTCCTTTCTTCTTGCAAAGTCACCATTTTTCCCCCTCTCAAAATGGAAAAAAGACACAAGCTGTGAATAAGCAGGGAAGCTTAGCTGCAGTTTCTGATTCAGTAGGAACGATCTTATTTAACTTCAGTTAACTATCTCAAATAACACCAGTTGAGCATACAACAACATTAAATACTTTGGGTTTGGGGTTTTTTTTGCTGTTGTTGCACTGTATTTTATCAAGAACTCTTCACCATGAAAAAGCAACAATTACACAATTCAGTGAATGGCAGCATTGATTTCTAGTTGGACATCTGTGATCTGACTTGTGAAGATATCCAGGCAAGTTGGTAGCCATGTAGAGGAGAAAGAGTCAAACTAGACCCCTTATGAATAGAAAAGCATTAACCACTTAACTGTGGTAAGGAGCTGAGCAATCCATATGCACATAATGGCTGGCCTGTCAGCATTCATGTGGATCCCGATGGCTGGGGAACTTCTACAGGGCTTGGTAGGAATGCTGAAGAGGAAAAGCTGAATTTTGTGTACTGTTGTAGAGATCAAATGATTAATGGGTAAGAGATGCAACCAAAGATAATGATACAATTAATAAAATGCAATTATTTCAGCTGCTTACAGTGTAACTTACTTCCATTTATATGGATTTCTTTCTTTATATTATTACATAAATGGATATACTCCTATATAATACTTCATTCCTTCAGAGAACCAAATATATACATACAATGGGGACTTACAGAAGTGTTCAATAAAAAGAAATATTCTGTGATTACCTAGATTTACGTCTGATTACAACTGCTAAATTGCAATTATACAGTCCACTAGTGTTTGAAGTTGTGCTTATTTTCAACACAACATTTCAGAGGCCCAGCCAGTTTTCTCACCTATCACACTGTGGGCCTTTTCCTGACTTTTTAACTCATGTCTTAGTACCCTGTATCCTGGCTGACACCTTTCCACTCTCTTAACTGCAACCACAAAACTGCATTTCTTCAGTAGCTCCTGAACTTCCTTCTTTCCATGTACAGCAGCTGTGGATCACTTCCCTCCCTCCATTTAAACTGTAATAGAAACCTCTTCAAAGACAGAACAGCTCATAGCTGAGGCTTAATGCTGATGTCAGATCGTTGCAGTCATGGGCATATTGAGAAACCTTCCCTGTCTTGTTGCAGTTGTCTTTCCCAGGAGCTGCAGGTAGTTACAAGCCCAGACAATCTGTGTGTCTCAGTGGATGATTCTGTATTTGATATAGCTACGATTTACGCACAACCCTCAGTGCCAACAGTACCCACTGCTGTAATTCTAATCCAGATATGCTCTTCTTATTTCTTACCATTTTATCTTCACTTTTAATCCATCTCACAGAAAGCACAGATCCATCTCCCCAGTGTTTAGATATTTAACTGAGGCTTAAAGCTGCAGTGGCAAGTTCAGTATAATCCACACATGGAAAGTATGTTGAAAAAACTAATTCACTCCAGTTTCCATCTAACATCAATGGGAAAGCAGCAAATAATGATGGAGAGCAAATCATTGCAGTGTTTGAACTCCAGCAGGATGAATTCCAGCCTCAGTGCTTTGGACAGGAACTTTTCTTTTGGCATGGACCATGAACTGCTTAACATACTTACAGGTATTAGCTAGAAGTTACATCAGTCACCCCAGTTCTTTGCAAATAAGCCTTCTTCAAATCCTTTTAATTTTGAATTCTTAACTTTATAACAAGTCCATTCATCACTTTTCAAGAAATAAATCAAGTATTCTAGTAAAGGGTAATTGTATTTGTCGAAGCTGAATGGGATCAAAAAAACCCTACAGATGGTTAACTGAAAGACACTTATGTATGTTAAAAAAAAAAAAGCTATAACTAATATAATCTGAACTAAAAATAGGGAGATTTAGACAGACTATTTGGTCTAGAATCCAGGCTACGTTTGTCACATGAAAATTATTTTGCAGGAAATCTCTATTGCTATTTGTTTCCGCTCAAGACAAACATTACCAGAGCAGCTTTTCCTGTGGTTTTCTGTTTTGGAACTCCTGGCATTGGCTTTGTAGAAAGACAGGAAGCACAAAGACAACTGAGGAAATACAGATTCAAGAGTAAGTCACAACATTTAAATCTGGAGCCAAACCAACCCCAACTCCTTTCCAACTGAGGCAGAGATTGAACGGTAGTGTTATGTAAGAAAAGGTGAGGGGAAAATTATCCCATCATATCTAGACAATTGTTCTATACCCAGTGTTTCTACAATTATATATGCTGAATTTGCCATTGTACTTGTCCAAAAACACTGTACACTGCAGGTGTGGTCAGTCTGAGGAGTGCCAGCTTACACCAACACTGCATTCTATTGCCCTTTGGGGTACTTAGGAACTCTCCACAAAGGCGGGGGAATGCATACCCTACTCAAAAGCATTATCAGCTCTAGCAATCACTTTTGTTTGCAATCTTCTGAGGTCTTCACCGAGTTAACATCAAGCGTTTACCAGAATGGCTACCCAGTCACAAGACTGCTGTGTACTGCCATAACCCAGTTATTTCCTGCCTGCAACATGTACACTCAGAAGCAGGGCCTTTGGTGAGAAATGGAATATCTCAAGTAGTATATTCTGCAAAGGAAGCAGAGAGAGGGCTGACAGAAGCGTGTTGGGAGTAGGCTGATGGAAGAACTGAGAGTAAGTAAGGAGTAATGAGGACAACTAAAATGCCTTATTTACTGCTAGGGAATTAAGTGTCAATGCAAACTCTTCAGTCCCAAATGAGACACAATTCCTGAAGAAGTGTTAAATTTACCTGAGAAAAAAGGGTAGGATATGGGCAGTACCTGTGGCAAGCTCTAGCACCAAATGTATTCAGATCAAGAGACAAGAAACATCAGTTAAGGAGAGAACTGAGGGATCCACTGAGCAGCACAGCCTGACTCGGAACCACAACCAGCTCTGGACAGGTAATATTGATACAATGTTTTGGCAGGGTAATTGTGTACCTAAATACAGGATTGTGCTGCTATGGCTGTGCTGCTGGAACTGAGGATACCCTCTGCACCAAGGATTTTAGTAGTGTTTTACACCAAGGTGCGGTTTGATAGTTGTTATTTCTCTGTTCAGACACCCTCAAGGTACTGATAGACATCTGTGGTTACAGCTGAATAAACAAGCTGAAGTAAAAGAAAATAAATAAACCCCCCAAAAGACCATTTTTTGGGACAAACTTAATTGCAGTAATTACACTTGGTTACAGTAATCTTACAGCAGACAAAATGGTAGTACTTACAGTGGAATAACTTTTTTAACCAAGAAAAGACTCTTTCTCAGTGTCCAGACACTCTTACTGCTTTTTGGCAGACTCTGGATACAAACTATACATCTTGTTCCTAGTTCAGTGATGGACAAAATACAGCCCTTGAGAATAAAAACCTCTGCAACCACACACCAATGAAAAAAAATAGTTGATGACACAGCAGTTTGGGCTCATCTTCCATCATCTCTCTAACATTTTGACCCAAATATCTTGTATCTTCTTGTGAACTTTGGAAAAGCTCTATTAAAAACATCTAATAGTGCTCTGCACTTTTGCATTTCAACTGGATTGAAGACAGAAATACAATGAAGAGGGATTTCTATCCTCCAGATCCCAAATTAGTGGGAGTGTTCCAGAAGCTCATGTAGCTATTTCCATTCTGTTCGTTTGCTTTCACTGACCATGAGCATTCAAAGAAGCATCAGGCCAAAATTCCATTCTCAGTGGTACTAGAATTGAATACAATTTTTCTTCTCATCTAAACTCTTTTCAGCAGCTCATTATGCTCATAGATAAAAGATGCAAACCAGTCAAATCATAAATCCCTGCTATGCCTCACAGACAATTGTAAATCAAAGTTGACAACAAACCCTCAAACTTCTATTGTGAGTTAACAAAAATCATTAAAGAAATGATAGAAATTGTTTCATGAGTTCAAAAAAGAAAAAAAAAAAACAGATAAAATAGGCAGCCAGCAACACTACTCCAGTGTCACAGTTAGCAGAAACATTAAAAAGAAGGATGCTGTTGAACAGAAAGCAAATCCCATTCACAAAAATGAAATCACCTATGAATCTTGATTTAAAATTATTGCCACAATTGTCTTTTCCTCCTATCCCTATAATGGATTTCTAAGATAAAAAATTTTAGAAATTGGCTACCTCAGCAGTCATGGAGGCGATTGAAGGTCCTGCTTGGGGGCAGGATAAATCATTCTATGTCCAGGGAAGTGACCTTGACTCTCTTTGCTTTGGCATACCTTTCATCTTCCCCTTTTTTTTTAGTGAAATATAAGAAGAATTAAAGGCCACTGAGAATCACATTTGTAGATTATTGGATCAGACATCAATTAAACAATCCCACCTGCTTTATATCTTAGGTAAATAGGATAAGGAAAGGTAGGAGGTTTTGTAGGGTTCCAAACCCAGGTCACTGAATCAAGCTTCCTGGGTTTTATCACGCATTCATAGCCCCCTCAGTTTCATTTCACTAAGTCAAGGTTTTTGCATGTCTCTTCTCAGACAAAGGGCTCCGTTTTCCCTGCACTGTTATTCTCCAGGTGAATACAACAGATGGACTGCAGAAACACTGGGTGTTCTGCCCAATCTCTGCTAAAGATATCAATAAGAGAAAACCTTCAAAGGACACACTGATATTTTCAAAGGGATGTAATAAATCTCAGGTTTCTTCCCAGGAGTTTGGTCAAAATATGAAGATCCTGTTTAAAGTATTTCCTCTGGCTTTACCAGAATTTCTTTTGTCAAATGCTTACTCATCATGTCGAGGGCAGTGGCATTAGTGGGAAGTCTGCAGCCTCTTTGTGTACACAATGTCCTCATTTCAAGCAAGCAAATGAGAGGGAATGTTAGCTGAGTTCTGAGCAGTTTTACAGCAAATAGAGTGAGAACTCTGATGCCTGTGTTCTTTATGAGAACTCTAATGATCTTTGTTTAGTGTAGTAAAGCACAGACTGTCAAACAGAATGTGTCAGGTACAGATGAAATGGCAAAGGAAGTTTTTTTGCATTTTTCAGTAGTCTCAGATCATGTTTTAATAAGTTCTTCAGAACCAAAGGGACATACTAGAGATAATTACTAGTTCACAACTCCCCTTCACTTATCTGTCATACAAAGTTTTGATATTTTCTTCCAGTTTACATACTGGCTCATAAAGAATGAGACAGTAAAAATACTTGCAGTAAATCTGTTTTCCAACTCTGCCTGCACATTAGTATTTCTTCAGAAACAGAATAATTTATTATCTGCAGGTTTTGATTTTTTGTTTATGCATTCTGCGCTTGAATAAAGCAAAATATTATTTAAGGACCTGATCTGAAGCCTGCCTATTGAAGTGAGTAGGAGTCTTCCTGTGGAAATCCAGCCCTCAAGGATATTTGCCTACTACAGAATTATCACAGTAAAAAACGTCTTCAAGCAAATCAGGCCAAGCCTATTGCATTAATGACCCACTGTTTAACTTGGTGAATTTCTTGGAATGAAAATACCTCAAAAC
This sequence comes from Origma solitaria, assembly GCA_013397895.1. NCBI lineage: Eukaryota > Metazoa > Chordata > Aves > Passeriformes > Acanthizidae > Origma > Origma solitaria. Next base: position 694,026 of record VZRL01001215.1, read on the forward strand.
ACATTAACATCTCTGGACACCAATTATTCCCTCTACTTTTTCATATAGAGGGGATAACTGGAAATGGAAAAAATATCGAGAATTAGTCATATGGGATTAAGTCATTCCACTAGGAATATTTGCAAGCAAATTCTGCAGAAAGCCAAGGTTTAAAGATGTGTAGTAAGAGGGATTTTTGAATGCAAATTCTAATGTTACTGTCATTATGAGGATGTGTGAAATTACAATAGAGAATTTTTCTATACTTCCTTACCATATTTGGTTACATCATTAGAAGAACAATAGTCACTAGAATCACTACAAAATAGATGAAAAATTTTAAACATATGAAAGGCCTCACCGAATTTCCTGGAACTAAATTCATTTCTGTGAATATACACATCAATTAACCCATTTGTTTAGGCAGAACAAAAACAGTCTTTCAGTTTGAAACTTCTTCTAGAGGGAATTCTCTCTGAATCTACAGCTTTTTGTATGAACTTCCTATTTGTATAAAGAAAAAAAAAAGCACGATCATTTTTGGAAAACCCGAAATACCATTTTGGTTAAAATATCAATATTCTTTTTCCTCTCAGGGCTTACTAGTCCACAACGACAAAGTGGTCACAGTACCAAACCTGACAAAGTTGAAGAAGAGTTTGGACAACACTCTCAGGCACTTGCTGTGACTCTCGGGGTGTCCTGTGCAGGGCCAGGAGCTGGACTCGATCCTGATGAGTCCCTTCCAACTCAGCACATTCTGTGATTCTCTGATTCTACAGGCAGATGTCTAAGTAGGATATCATTTCCTTTCAGCTGGGATGGGGGAAATCTAGTGAATATCAATTTATTTCTAAGTGCCATTGAAGTAAGCCTGAATATTGGATTGCTAAAAAAGCTTACTAATGATCAGCGTGAATTCACTATCACTGCTGCCTCTGGGGTGATGTGAGGAACAGCCCATAACCACTGGGGATGAGAGGCCTGTGAAAAAGCTGGATCTGGCTTCTGAGCAGATGAAAGCTTTCTCAGACCAAACTGAAAACCATTTCCAGCAAGTAAACAGGGACACCTTGTACCTGCTTTCTCAGAGCTCTACATGAGGGACCAGACCAAATTATCCCCCCTTTAACCAGCAGCTACCAATTCCCAGAGCTTGTCAGTGTGCAGAGCACAGGGCAAGCTTGATCCCTATTGAATTGCCCAAGCTGTGATTAAGCCCAGAGCAATGAGTTGCCTTGCTCCTGGAAGGCTGCCACATCCACTGATTTCACTGGAGAAAAGTTACAGCTAGAAAAGGAGGAGGCTGGCCTGGTGCCCACAGCCCTCTTCAGCAGAGTTAAACCACTCTGCCCTACATTTCCAGGCACATATGGCCCCAATCTGCATGTGCAGGAACTGGAGAGGGGCTACAAATGATGCCTTGTGCTGCAGGGCTCGTGAGCACACACTCAAGAGCCACTGATGCTGTACCTGCAGGATGCACATAACACCAGTCAGGGATTGATGCACAAAAACATCTGGCTCTGAGCAGATCCTGACTGAGGCAGGGCAGAGGGAAGGAGTCACCCACACTGCAACTGCAAAGCAGCCAGGGCTGACACACCTGCCTGGTCACTGCTTGGAGACAGTCAGAGGGAAGGGGCAGTGGGGAATTTCACCTGGAGTTCAGATTGTAGAATGTCTTATGGATGAAAATGGCAGAACTTACAGCTAAAAAAAGGCACTTTTATCTGAAATGCTGATGCTCTTTTAATTCTATTAAGAACTGGCCCTTCCTTTTCCCCACCAAAGAGAAATTGATAGTCACATGGTGTCACTAATATCGCTACAAGACACCCAAACTGCAAAATGATACAAAGGAGAACATCTGTTTGCTGTGTCCTGTACTTCTGTCCCAGACACACATCTTCCTAAGGACATGAACAATTATAATTTTATTATCTTTAATATCCTCCTCATCAAATTTCACTCCATTGTCTTTCTCAGATGAGGTGTATTGGGCAATAATATTATAAACTCTTCTTAATCCTGCTGTTATTTCAGCCAAAATTGTTTTACTGAGGATTCTGAGCTGACATGCATAATATTTCCCATTCCACAACAAAAACTCTACCCTACCTTATAATCTGTTATTTCACAATATAATCTTAACCTATTCAGGTGTCTAGAATATGAGTTTTTACAGCTTTGGCAAGAAAATCCCTTTTTAATTTTCAATTTACGTTTCAATTTTCCGGGAATTTAATAAAACATATTTGTATTAATATGCTGTTGAGGCACACAAGACTTTCTCTGTAATTATGTACAGTTTTAAAATCAGTAATTAACCACAGTTTTCGTAGTTTTGTTTGTATCCTGTATGGTATCTTGTATTTCAGGGGAATTTAAACAGTTAAATGAAGTTATGACTTGCTATGGTGTTGTGGTGCCACCTTGTGAGGTTTCACCGCAAGTGCCTCTAACACGTCCAAGGAGATAAAAGTTAGCCCTGGGGAGAAAAGGAAAGGTGACTGTTCCCGTGTGACTGCAAGAAACAAAGATTCCAGCACTAAGCCTGTTGACAAAGAGGAGCACGTGGTTATTGGCTAAGAAAAGAGCATTCAGCATTTTAAGATTACATTAAAAGGGCATGAGAGGGCACAAAGAACTGCAGCAAAACCTCGAGTACTTTCACCAACACAGATCCAATTACAGACAAGAGTTAATTCCCCTGAAGTCAGCAGTTACTGGAGATTAATGTGGAAGTAACGCAGATCAGATTTTAGCCTGCAGGCTGTTGCAAATCTTGGCTTACAGCACTTCCTTAAAACAATGATTGATTAAAATAACTTGGTTATTTCTTACTTTTTGATACTGTTTTATTTACATTCACAAGCTCTTTTTGTGTCCCCCAAATGCTTAAATGTATATTAATGAGAGATGACATCCATACAGTTATTTTGATAGAGTCTTTAGGTAATGGTTTTCATTTTTCTTTGTCCATATTTTAAGAAATACAGTAATGTCTGTTCATATTTAACACTTTTTTGCAATTCAAAATGTATGTCCTCTTGCTTTTGGGCCAAATCCAAAACTGTTTTAAATCTGAAACTCTTACTGTTTCAGTTTCTTTCTAAATGGTCTAATATTCTTCTGAATAAGGCTGGTTGAAGAAATACTTGCTAGTGAATCTGTTGAATTGTGCCAGCAATACAATTGCCAAAAGCCAGCTGGTTTGGTACCTCTTGACAGGATCAAATTTCCATCACGCCGAACTCCTACTCACTCAACAGTCTTGCTGTGAGAAAAGTTTCAGCCATAAGACATCCAGCTACAGACAAGTAAGAAAGTGCAAATACAAAGCTCTCCAGAAGTCTATCCCTTACCTTTGCCATCAGGTGCTGTAAAACTCATCCACCGCTGGGCAGTGCTGAAGTACTTAGTGCACGTATGGCTCTCAAACACCGGGGACATACAATGTTTCTCTGGGTTTTGTTACAGGACACGAAAACAAGTCAAAAAATTAAAGGCAATTAGGAGACCTGCACACAGTTATATCTACACTGTTCTGCAAGAATTCTTCTCTATGGACAGGAATATTTCTTCACGGTGTGCTCCTAATTTCTTTTTCTCTTTGTTTCTCAGCTCAGATGAGTGACTCCAAGGTCAAACATCTGGCAGCAAGCTCAAGTCTCTCTTCAGCTGCTTTGTGACATTTAGGTCAGGGACACAGCAAAACAACACAGTGAGCACATTCCAAGGCAAATGAGTTCTTCCTTTAAGAGGGGAAGATAATGCAACCATGGAATGACACACAGTATCAGGAAAACAGGAATTTTAGCTAATAACAATCTTAAAGCATAGAAGAAGGAGGTTGATGTCAAGAGGAACTGACCTGTCATCCGCACCAGATCCTTTTTGTCTAAATAATCTGATCCAGAATCTTGCAACCTGGTATTTTACAATACATTGTAATCACATCCTCCTACGCACCTCACAAGGCTTCCAAGATTAAATGTCTCTCTTGAAATAAAAAAAAAATAGGCTGATACTTCATAGGTAGTAATTTTAACATAATCTCTCCTAATGCCAATGCCTTGCAAATAGTTTGAATCAGCCAATACATCTAACTTAATCTGCTCAAAATGAAAAAGAGGGTTAAATCTCTTTTTACTCAATCAGAACTGAATATTAGGATTGATTTCTGTTAATTCTAACTTGGGTAAGGGAATTCAGGTTTAATTCCTTTATCTAAACAGAAATCAGTAGGAGGAAGCATTAAAATGCTCTAAACATTACTGAACATGATTGCTTCTTTATTGATAGTGCGTAAATCTGAACAGCAATCTACCCTGCAAGCTCACCACACAGAAGATTTCCCGAGGTAGATAAGCATCACCATCCCTACAGAAATGATAAAAAGGTTAGGTTCTCTACCTAAACAACTTTTTCAATAAGAATAACACATTTCATCCTTTGAAAGATTTAATTTTATAGTAATTGGAATAATGATCAGAAAGGAAATTAGTATGTGCTCAGCCTAAAAATTCTCAAAGCACGACAGTATGCTTCGAAAGTTTTAATTGTGATGACTTTGATACAGAAGCCATGTAAGTGACAGAGCCCTTCTATTGACTGTTAGAACAGTAATTAATACACATATGATTGTCTTCAGGCCCCAGTACCTAAACAATACTGGACGTTAGAAAAAAAAGATCTAGCTGATTTTCAGCTGGAGGGGAAAGAGAAACATAGAACTGCATTCATGCATTTTATGGGAGAGATTGCATAGCTTGTTTCGAAAGAAAATGTCTTTTCATGTCCTTAATAGTAGTTCTGTGCTTCTTCAACTTCTTCATGAGTTACAGATGACCATGGTCCTCCATTCAACATTATCAGCCCATAGAATGAGTAAAATGCAGGAGCCCCTTTGAGAATAAGGACACAGTTTTACCATTTATCTTGGGAAGAAATTAATCACATATGCAGTTATCATATACAAAAGGCAAATATTTCAAGTTTTATAAGGATACAACAATCCATAAAATATTGGTTGAAGGTAAGCACCAAACCCAGCAGTTGCCATTTCAGTGGCTGAAAGGCAAACCTGGGCTGTGGTTGTCTTCAACACTGGGAGCTTGATCTTGACTGCAGTTCTTGCACCTCAGACATTTTCCATGCAAGATCCCCAGCTGTACAACACAGTGATAGAGGCATCTCAGTATTTAAGGCCCGTGCTTTCTTCCAAATACTCTTGGAAAACACCAAAGCTAATCTTTCTCATCTTTCTCTCAATCTTTTTTTTTTTTTTTGCACTTTTAAGAGCAGTATTAAATATTCATAAATATAAAAACTGTGTGGAAATACCTTTAATAATATTCTGATTCTGACTGTTAAAAAAAAGAGGAGGAAAAAAGAAAAACCACAATCCAACAACCAATCATCTTTGCCAGTGTGCTTGGCCAGCAGTGAAGATAAAAATGCGACTGTTCCAAATATCCTGTAGATCACATGATGCTTCTGTCTCTTTGTGGACCAAAATTATTTCAGTACTTTCTGCTGAGTTCTAAGAAGCCCTCATTAGAGGACAAAAGCCCCTGGAGTGCCTGAGATTCAGAAAGGCTGGACTGGCAGAAACATCTTCAGATTCTTATGTGGAAAGTACTGCACAAGAAAGAAAAAGATTAAGAGATATAAATACATTTGTCTCTATGCACAACATTTTCCTTAAAGTATAAAAAGGAAGGTGCTGTGTAAAGAAATTTACTCTTTTCTTTGATGCTTTGAGAAGATTTAAATATTATGGGAGAAAATTCCATCTTCTGAATATATTAGCTCAGGGGCCAAGCTCAGCACTGGATTACATCAAGCGTAAATTGCCGAGTTTATTGGATATAGAGCAGAGCTAAATGTTCCTCAGTGGTACTTTGGCTATGGCACAGCATTTGGGTCCTAAACAAGACAAATTAGGCAGGTGAAATTGTTTCTCTTGTTGGCACAAAGAGATCCTGATTGTTATCTTCTATTTGTTCTGTGATGCAAACAAGCAGCATGTCTTATACTGCCAGCAGTCTTCAGCAGAGCTCCTGAGCATCTCAGCAGGACAGCGAGAGACAATTTAGAGAGGGTAGGCTGAAACCTCCCTGTCTAGAGGCTGCAAGCTGTGCTCACTGTCATGACAGTATCAACTGTAAGCTTCTCTCTTGGCTGACTGAAATGAGAAGATATTATTATGTATTTTCGTATGTAAATTCTGTAATTTTGTTGCCTACACTGAAAGAAAACCTTTCTGGAACATTTGAGAGGCTGAAGAATTCTGGATACACACTTTTTGGATTTTGTTTTACCAAAAGAATACTTTAATTACAGCTATTAAATTTGAATCAGAAATTCACTAAAGGAAGATTGTGATATGGATTTGGAGGAGATAAAATTTCATATCCACCATGGTCTCTAGGAATTTATTCAATCTGGGTGACAGTAAAAGATATGCTTATTGCAGCCTGGCATACCAGCCTAAGTACTGTGACAGAAAGCAGACAGTGATGCAAATAGTTTACTGGCACTACGGTTTTTAAAATAAAATAATTATAAATATCTTGTTCACAATTCAAGAAATGTCTAGAGACTATATTAATCCAAGCTCTTAAAAATTTAACTCTCACACAGATCATATCTAGGAGCTAAAAGATCCATAACATTGTATGTGAAAACATTTGAGGCATGACTCCTAAAAAAAATCCATCCAAATTCACATTACTGGAAATCTATTTACTGGGGGAAAAAATCTATTTTTATCTGGGTGTCATTTTGGCCTTTGAAGTTTCAGCTTTTTACTAAGAAGCAGCTGAAATATTCTGTGAAAAACACTGATAAAAATTATTCCCTTCCAATGTTTCTTTGCTAAGCGTCTCTTGCCAATTTGTCACTAGCTCTATTATTAGTCCTTAAGAACTAATTAATCTGCATGTTGGGACAGTCTTATGAGATGCACATTGCCTACAAGAGAGCTTCCTTCACTTCAGCATTTGGTCAGATTGGAGTCACAACATCAACTGGTGGATGGGCAAAGGCCCACCAAGCTTTCAGAAATACTGTATTTCCAATCACCTTGTTTAATGTGTTGTTTCCCTGCCTGCTTCTGGCAGCTCCCAGGTATTAGTAATGCCATATTCCTCTCAAACCCCGTTACATATTGTTACAGCACGCTTCACCCTCAGGCATTCAAATAAGCTGAAACTTCCAGGATGATTTATACAACAATTTCCTGCAGCAAACGTAACCAGTCTTGTAGAACAGAACACTTAGCTAGTGCCACCTCCAACTGCCAATGCTTCCATTAAACTACAAGCAGCGTCTTAATGATAACAAGTTGGAGTGAAATAAAGCTACTGGGATCAAATGTTCTGAACTAGTAACTGTCATTATCATTTACAGCTTAGTCCACTTTCTGGGATAACAGCCAACTGCATAGATCCTCCCTGGTTAATGATTAACAGTGTTTTCTTTTAGTCTGGAAAAAATTCCTCAACGACAGCAGTGCAAATCAAGCAACAGACTTTACTGCATCTTCATTTGCCTGACAGCAGTGCAAAGCTGGCAAAGGCTGTCTGTAGGAGATTAAACCTACACAGGGTCATTAAGTAAAGGTTTGAGAAAGGAGTGATGAGATAAGGAAAATCAGTCAATGTACTATGGATGAACTTCAGCTCATACCAGGTAAAAGCCTGGATCCTGGTGCCAAAGTTAATGCCTGGTGTGCATGTTAAGTAGGCATGATAATATGACAGTTTAGAAACAAAACCAACATGTGAAAAACATGCTTCAAAACCAGAGCACATGTTGCTGTAAGAATCTGGCCTTCAGAGGTTTTCCACAGAGTAAAGAAGATATTCCTCCTCAGTAACTTCAAATCTCATGTTAATGTTGATGATAATTTACAGCTGGATGAAAGTTCTCAATGTTTGTCTGAAGTCACGTGAGCCCTGGTCCCCCATAACAGAGCAGAGAGAGCAAAGTGTTCTATGGCTTAGTACAGATCACCTGTTCAAGCCATGGCAGAGCCAGGGATAAAACTGAACTGCCTGGAATCCTACATTTCCTCCTTTTATGATGTAAAGAGGTGGCTTTTGGTGGGGCAAAAAGGCAAAGAATAGACTAAGAAACCCTTTACTACATGTAAGAATCATCAGGGGCCTTGTAAGTTATTCAGCATTTTCAAAAGGCTCACATACCAGGTTGCCAGGCTGAAAAATATTGACTGTCCATGGCTTCACAGCAAAACCCCTGCAAACTGCAGTTACCCAACATCTCCAATTGCTCACTGGCAATCATGTTCAGTGTCGCCACTGCTTTGGTTTCTAGGTGACCCATTTTCACAGCTGCTGAGCAACTGAAAGTGTAAATCATGAGACTCTTGGGCTTCCTTGAATTTAAATTCTGGAATGCATTCAATTGGGCATAAAAAGTAGAGATATACAAAACCAAATTAAAATATTTCTGTCTCTGGACATTGATAGGTTTGTATTTCTTCCATGTGTCTGCTTAAGATTTCAAATGGACACAGTGAAAACACGTTTTTATATCTTTTTGCAATAGTAAGAAGCTAGTTCAGCTTACCACTGGCATATAGGGTTGGTGATCTGCTGTTAAGACACTTCCTGTGCTTTGCATGCTCTGTATTAGATTACCCAGGGAAGCTGCACAGCCCTGCCTGCCCTTTGGCTGCACACAGCCCAAGGCCATCACTTAAGCCAACATTACAGCTGAAGACTCAGAAGAGAAGAAAATGAGAGGCTGGGAACAGAGCTAGAGATTAATTCAGAAAGATGTAAGAAAGCAGTGGTTCAGTAAATGAATAGGTAATGCGTCCAAGACTGTTATGGCACAACTGAACTCGATGAAGAGGAACTGGGGGTTTTTTTGTGGTGAGAGATCAGCTACAGGAATTGCACTCTTGTCCCATGTCACACAGTCTGTCACATGCCAGCAGGCTCTGGCTACTGCCAGAGTGCTTGCATAGGTTCAGTCCCCAGTCAGACTTTGGTGTACCTATTGTGGCATTAAACCTCAATGAATCCCATTCCAAAAGTCAAATAACTCTCTCTCTTTAGAATGCAACATTTACATAGTATTTTAAAAATTAGAATAACTTCCTCAGAACAGGAAGTTCAGTATTACAAATAAGTCAGTCTGTAATGCAGTGCGTACAGGAAAAATAGGACTAACAATGTCCTAAAACAATAAAATACCTTTACAGGTAAAAAGAACAGTAAACCACAGTAAGGCAAAGGTATCAAATCTTCCATACAGATTGATTTGGATAAAAGTGGGCTCATGACCCTGTTACTTTCTTTTCCCACAGCTGTTAACTCTGGTTGAAACAGAAACCAAACTAGAGAACCTACATATTTCCCTTCTCAATTCTGAGATTTTTTTCCATTACACTCTCATTTTCCAATATAGCTTTGATGCCTAGAAGCAGCCTACCTGAAACAGACGCCTGATTTGAAAACAAATCAGGAGTATAAAATGTGGACAAATTTATTCGAGCCCTTCAAGGTACATTTGGGCAAGCAAAAGTTCCCCTCAGGGACTACATTCAAAATAGATGCCTGGTCGTGAGCCCTTCACCTTCTTTTTATAAGTTCTGTCCCATTAGCATATTGGCCTCTAATCCTCCAATCATACCCTCAGGTGATGATGCTAACCACCGCGGGCCCAATCCCCCCATACCACAGTAGTTTACATATTTTTGGGCTCTAGGGCAATAAAAATGTCCTTGAATCTGTATTCAGAGAGCCCTGTTTCGGCTAAAGCTGCTGGGAACAGAGGTTTTTAGCACTTTGTAAGAAGCTACAGAACTACACCAAGTTACAGATAAATGAAGAGGAAAAAACCAGAAATTATTAAGGCATCAGCTTCAAAGACATGTTGCTGAACCATGAGAAACAGCAGATTCTTCAAAGAATTCTAATATTTTCTTTACATATATTTCCAGATAAGAAATGTTTTTCTTTGTACTGTTATCCCCATAGAAGCTGCTATTCAAATAGAAAATGCCTGGTCAGAGGCTCTAAACCAGTGTTTTGTTTAACAGGAGGAAGAAGATCCTTTTTTAGGTCACCAGGAGCCTGAGGACTTCAGAGATAAATCCCATGACCCTGCCAAACTCCTGAACCTGAAAGGAAGGGAAAGTTACGATTTCTCTTGAAGTCAGGGGTGCAAAGCATCTGCCTTAAATATGCACATTATCATCTTAAACATGGAGGAGATATCTTGTCACAAACATGGATCCAAGTACATGTGTTTAAACTGAGCAGCTGCATGCTCAGTCTTCCAATACTTGGTAGCCTCATCCTTTGATTTTCTTGGTTCTCTCCACTTTCTTTTACCTAATCTATACTACTTCACTTCTCACTTCATCCCTCTTTTTACTCATCAGCTTGCCCCGCTGAATACCCAGCACTCAGTGATTTTCACTCATTTCCTCATCTTCCCAAAACATCACAAAACTGGAAAAGAAGAGTAATTGCGACGGTCATTCCAATGGCGGCCCTGGCAAACATTCCTCTCTGCACCTTTCTCAGGAAATGACTGGACTGCACAGCTTCCTCAGCTTGGAACTCTCAGTCAGCAGATTGCAGTCCTCTACAACACAGCAGTAAAGCCAGTCATGGCACAGGAAACTTCTGAAACGACAGCTTCTGCTGAATCTTCAGAACTGCCTTCAATTCTTCACATTTAATCACTGTTCTCTACTGCATTTGTAGGTGGAGCACAGCCTTTTGATTGATAAAGGAAACCCTACCTGACCCCAGCAGCTTCTACATGGATAGCAGTATGAAGGAAATGTTTTCTTAGCTGGAAATATCTGTAAACAAAATACTAGAATACCTACTGAGCTGAGCCTCACCATAATGATGATATGTATCTTGCTCTAAAAAGGTTTCCGTTGACACGCTTGATTAGTCAAGGAATACCTGAAATGTATAAAAGACATTCACATTAACTTTGAGTGTCTCCTCTCCAGAAGCTGATGTTTCTCAAGGTTCACAGGAATCATGTGCTCCTGCTTTACTGTAGAATTGCTTTACCGTCTTTCCTCAGAAATTTCATTCATGAAAGAAATAATGTTCTGTGTTCTGCAGGACACTTACAGGTTCTTCAAAAAACACTCTGACTTTCGCAGCAAAAAGATCGGTTTCCATGTATATTGTAACATGTGTACAATAGTTACACACATTCCTATGCAGACAGCAGGGGTCCTTGCTATAGGCTTAAGAAAAATAGGAATTTGAGCTAATAATAGATCGAAATATTTTCCTGAACCCACACCAACAGGGGTGGAGGGCCAGGGAAGGTGATAATTAAAAGTCATTGAGCTCTTAAGTCTTAAATTAGGAGAGAACTGGAATATGCCCTAGAAAGTAAACTGGGCTAGGTAAGAAGTCATCCTCTAGTCAGTTCTCTAGTAAAATACTTATGTCTGATATTTCTTGTGTTACACTGCACAGTGATATCCTAAAAAAATACCTGGAAGTATGCAAGAGACTCTCTTTTTCTTAGAATAATACCTGAGAAAGTCTGGTGCCTTGGAAATCATGTTTTCAAAATCTGCAAATCCTAATTTCCCATCACCATCCATGTCAGCCTCTTCTATCACTTTCTCACAAACCAGAGTGATTTCTTCTGCTGTCAGCTCTTCCCGGGTCAGCTTGTTGAGGGTTTTTTCCAAGTCTTCTTTACAAATGAAGTTATCTGTGTTAAAATCTAAACAACAGAAGAACCAAGGATCACCAAGTGTCCCACTTGTTTACTCCAAACACAAAAAGCACCCCCAAGCACTCCCATACAGTACCATAGATCTTAAAGGCATAGATTGCTTTAAGCTCTCGGGGAGCCATTTCACTGAGCACGGAGAACATATCCACAAAGTCATTGAAGCTCAGGCTTCCCTCTCCATCTTCTGAGAAAGACTCCACAATCCTTTCTTTGAAGGGATTTTCCTGCGAAAGACATATATAGATTGGTATTTGGAAGATAAAAACCCTGCAGACTCCCTGATAATGAATATTAGATTTCATGGTTGGCTCTTTGAAGACAATTTTTTCTTTATTTTCCCCAAAATGCATAAAAAAATTTAAATTTGTGTGCTTTAGCAGGAAGTTTCAGCAGTCCTTGCTGCTGAATAGTACCATTCTGGTTTTTATTTTCACTCTGATACACATCAATGCCCAGCCTGTGAGAGATCATTTCCAGCACTCTAAACCATAAACACACAAGCAAACAGAAGAAAAGCTGCTTTATTTCTCTGAAATACAAAACTAATGTTTTTAGAGTAAAAACCCAACATCTTGCTCACAGCAATGTAAAACCCCAACACAAATCTGTAGCTTTATAAAACTTGGAAAATCAATTCAATTCCATTGAATATGAACAGTGCACAAAGATCACCTAGGCAGTGAGCAGTATCTCATCAAAGCTGGGCTACAAATCTTATCTAAAGCCAAGACATTGATTTACATATTGATCTATAAATGTAAACAGCTGTGGTGGTGGCATATTAAGTTCATTATTTTTAATATGCATGCAGCATTTTGTTTGGCTTTAAAAGAAGCAGTATTGTGAAAGCTCAGAAGCTCAGTCATATATCCATTGAATATTTTTTCCTGTAAGTTTAATTATCTAACAGGTATTCATAAACCATATAATTATTTTAGATGAAATTTCAAATAACAGCTATATTTGGCAGATGAATGACCAAAAATGTTATTTTTTAGTTTACTTGAATTCTTTCTTGACAATTCACACATAGAACAAAATCATCTATAGAATACATTTTTGGCATAACTGTGAAGACTTAAAAAAATAAATGACCAGGAACAACGCTGTTTCAATGGACAGGTGAAGTAGGGACCACAGAGCCTTAGGCTCAAATGACAGCCCATTAAAGTAGTCAATACTAAATACAAATTTTCCTGCAGGGTTTGATGACTGAAGGAATTCCACAACAGGGAACAGGCCTACAGATTTCAAAGGGTAGGAAATTAATGAGTTCACTGTTCAGATGAAGACAAAACCAGGCCAGATAAAACAAAATTAAACTGAATAGTAAAGAGGGATTCCTGAAAACAAAAAGACAGCGATCTCAAAAAGCAGCAGGGTCACATCTCTCCAGAGTCTCAAAATGAAAACCAACACCCCAGAACCAGGCAGATGGCTGAGAGAGCCTCATTGTAAAAGGATATGTACTGATCACTCATGTCTCGTGAATGATGTGTAGGTACAGCAGGTATGCATCTCTGGGTACTGCTCAGGTTCATGTACCTCACTTAACTGCCTGAAAATGTGCCTGGAAATGTTTGTGGAATACACGTTTGCCTGATTGTGGGATACACACACAGAGACACGCAGGGAAGAACAATTGGTTCTACTGTTTCAAACTGCCAGTTTATAAATAAGCCAAATCAAGATTCATTTGGGCTAAAATATATGAAAAGGCCCCCTTTCTTCCTAAAAGCACACCAAAAAATGGTGCATGTGTTAAATGCTTAATATTTGAGAATGCCAGCCATCAGAATGGAGATCAAAACATGCTAGAAATTAATTTTTCATTTCTAAAATGCTGTATAGTTTTCTCTGGAACTAACCTGATCAGAACTAAGTGTCATGGTAACACTAGTAAACTGACATCTTAGAGGCAGCATTGGGTAACAAACCAGCAGCACACTGATGCAAATATCCCTATCAGCAGTGAATATCAAACCTGGGACTTTGTGCATTAGAAAGGCTAGGGCAGGATCTCACTGACTCCAAAAGCATATGGCAGTGGCATAAGATGAGTTACTCATTTGGCATGTCAGAGATCTTGAAATTCCAGATGAATTAAGAATGAATTAAATGGACCTAAGCATACTTCTTAAGTAACTCATTGCCAAATGGATCTCTAAAACCAAAATGAAAAATAAAATCTTTCCTCATATTGATTTCTTTCCTTTAACTTTCTCATATTATGTGTCTTCAGGCAGTATATCTGTGGCTTACACAATGGAAAGTATTAGCTTACCTTCACAGATACTTTTCACATCCTTTCTGTAATTTCATTACCTCTACTCTAAAGAGCACAGATTAGGGTTCCATCATATTTAAAGGAAGAGCCATGGAGGAAGGGAATAAAGGGGAAAATGATACTGTTCTTTCCTAGATTGCTTTCCCTTAAGCATTAGTTTTTGAAAAAAAGAATCCTTTTAAAACCAGAAACTTGCCTTGTTAAAAAGCTTTTTCTGTACTCTCACAATAAAATCTAAAAGGGACACAGAAACAATAAAGAATTGCTACAACTGAGAAAAACCTGCTTTTTGCAAACTGATGTTGTGGTAGTGGCTTGAGAGAATCCTAAATGTGCCATCCATCTTTGTAAGGATGAGTTCTTCTACTCAGATAATTGCTTCTATGCATTCTTAAACCTTACGCAGCATCTATTCCACCATACGGACTTGTAACACCTTACAATAAAACATAACCATTAGTTCTCTAACAAAGTAATATACGGTTTATTTCCAAGATTGCAGCTGAATCTTACCAAGTCACCTATTATATTCCCCTGTCCTCTGGTTTCCATCACAGATGCTGGAAAGCACTGTGGGGGTCTTTTGCCTTATCTGTTTTGCAGATTGAGGAATTAATTTCAAGTCTCCAATCCTATTCCCACAAGCTGACTGCATTTTGGAAATAAGACGTTGCAAGTGAAGTTCAAAGACAATAAAGTTGAAAATACTAGAGAGTCATTACAAAATGCTTCTTAATTTTCATATCCACAGAAACTCTATGATAATTCTCCCTTTTGTATTTGAATGTAAGTCCCCACTGACTTTAGAGAATATATTTAAAAGCACAAAGCAGTCTGTTTGGCAGACTATTGCAAGTCAGAATCCCTTTGGATGCTTTAATTGAGACTTTTTCGGAAATGATGAAAAGCTAGCCTTTCTCAAATTTCAGGTGTTATTTAAAAAAAAAAGAAGAAGAAATTAACTGCTATCAGACAAACATTACTATAAAAATGGCTAAATTGTTCATAACCAAAGCTCCATAGGAAAGAGTGGTGCTTTAGGAGGGAAGCATAATAAGTGCAACAGCAAATTGTCCCTAGAGCAGATTAAAAAAAGTTTCTTTTTAGGGTTTTTTCTTCTTTCTAAAAATCAATAACTCGGATTTTATGTGTCTATGATGATATCAATGTCATAAAACTACTCTGCAGTGCCAGCAGGGTACTGTTTAAGAAATTCCTGCAGAAACCAAGGCTAAGATACTGCTAAATTGATATTTTTATGTCTTAATAGAAAAGACCATTTCATTCAGCTGGAAAGCAGAACCATAAGTTCAGCAATGACTCTTTACTGAAGCCAAATAACCAGTGATTCTGGCTATATACAGAATTGCTTAAATATTACAGAACAAAACAGTACATCATGGGAAGATAAGGCATTGTGACAAGAACTGATTCCTAACTGTGACAGCACATAAAATGCTGCAGACCATCGGGGAGGTGCAGGTCTGGGGTTTGACAGAGAGAAGACAGCCCTTGCATATGATGCTTGAAGCACAATCAGTTGAGACACTCAGCTAAAAAGGAACTTCAGAGAAGCAAGGAGGGTGGTCTGAAGGGAGTAAAACATCCCATCATAACTAGAAACAACTTAGAGAATGCAGATAAGGATGTTGAGAGGAGCTGGAGACAAAGATTGGCCAGAGCAGGGCTGGGGCTTAGGAAGAATAGCGCCCTGCTCTCTCAGGTGTCATTGCCCATTATATGGAAAGCTTTGAACATGAAGACTCACTGAAATCACTTCTAAAATCTCATCCTATTAACACTGCAGAAAGTATTTTTATTTTGAAGCAAGTCATACGCATTTATATTAAACTTACTAAAAACAGGGTGCTAACATTGGTTCTGAAATGTGCAATGGATTGGCTGTTCCCTGTGTGTCCTTCCTGGCTCCTGAGTGATTCCTGTGTCTGCTTCCCCTCCTGTTTCAGAGGGGTTTCATGAGCTACCTCACTCCCCACTGCAGCTAATGAGAAGGCCTGTGAGGGTCAAAGAAGCTCCTGTGTGAGCCAAAACCCAGAAAGCAGCAGACTGTGAAGTGAGTGAAACAAGAATGGTTCCCCTCCCGGAGCCCTTTGATGACCAACTCCCAAGAGATGGATTGCTCTGCACTGCAATACTCACAGAGGGCTCACACTCCGGGGGAAGAGTCAGAGACTTTGGGATATGGGCACGGACACCCACACACTGCTACAGATCACAGGGCTCTGTCACCAAGTCACATTCCCACAGGCAGTGCTGTGGAAATGACAGGGATAATGTGAGTGAAATCAGTTTTAATTTGAAAAAATACCACTTCTGCTTTCTGAACAGTCCCACATTGAACAGTCCAGATCATGGCTACAGTTTTGCAATATTAACTACTGCAATCTCACAGGTGTCCAGATGCCCCAAAGTTAATTTATTAGACTTGGTGCCTGTGTAACCAAGATTGTCAAAATTAGAGAACAAAGACTGCAATGAAACTGATGGAGTAAAGTAGCTCTGTTCACTTCAGTGTAATGGTAGACCTAATCAACTTAAAGTACCTTCCCCTTCTTTATTTATTTATTTCTTGTCCTGACTTTCAACTTTTAAGAATCAAAAGCTAGTGAATAATTCATTACCAATTAAAGTGAATGACCATCAGCATTTTTTTCCCTTGAAACATAAAAATCCTGGCTCAAAACTTTAATGCATGAGGTAAAGATCTTTCTTTATTGTAGCAGAATCTAATTTAGAAAAGTGCATTATTGATTCTATCTGTTTGTCAGAACCTGTAGTGGTATTGAGCTTAACATTGCCAGTAACTAGAAATGTAATGTGTATATGAAAAAAGCCAGGTGCATTGAAATTAGCACTAATTTTATTAGAATTCAATAGACATTTAGGTAATTTATTTCTATTTTAAGACGTAAATGTTGGCTTTGTCTTCACCTTGATGAAAATTTACTGAAGAAAGAAAACGCCATAATGATTTGTTAGTCTGGTCAAGTTGCAAAAGTTAAAGATTTTTTTTGTAGTGTATGAGTTGGAGTTAGTACCTAGGTTGCTTCAAAACTGAACTCTTGGGGAAAGACTCTCTCCCCCTCACCCCCATCTGCACAAGATGCTTCATGACCAAGATGGACCCCAGTTTATAAACAAGATCCCAGGTATTTTAATATCTTTTAGTGTCAATGCTTTGAAAGAGTTAGGGAGTAAGACCTAGTCTCCTCTTACAGTTATTTTACTGGAAACAAGCTCAGTAGCTATTGAAAGCACTTTTCTCTGTGAGCTCCTAGAATTCCTGAAATAAAATGAGTGGTTTGACACCAATATTTCTAAGGTTATTCCACAGACTTATGAGACCTGAGAGAGAATTTTTATAAAATTCAACACTGAATTTGTCCTGTTATTTTCACAAAGTCAAGTTCCATTACCCTGGAGACATCTTCTAAAGCAGGGTCAGAAAGCCTCATAGACTTGTGGTGCAAGAAGATAGATTATGATCCACTTTATATATGCAAATCTCTAAGGAAGTCTATCATTACCACCTAAGTTTGCTAAGCGAGCAAGAGATGCTCCTGTACCTCAGTCTCAGTATGATCCAGTATAAAATTTCCAGTTTGCATGTCAGCTTAAGTACCAGGCCTTCCATCTCTACTGTTCTCATACAATGAGCTTTTCCTTTAGCGTTCAATTCCTGTATCACTGAAGCCAAAAAGACTCTGTGAGATCCTAATTTCTCACTTTCTATTCTAAAGTTAGCCTTGATTTGTCACAAAGCAACTCATAGCCATTGGGCAGTTAAAATCTGAGGAGTCACAGAACTGTGCCTGAGGATTTCATATTGTGCTATCAAGATCCCAGAGACAACACAACCCTAAGGAATACTGATGCCTGAATACTGGTAGAAAAAGCATAAACATGTTTAGCTGAAGAAGCACATGCTTACAATGAAAAAAAATTCTCAATTATTTCTCAGTTTCTTCAGAAATACAAACTATCCATAGGCTTTTGATAAATCAGAGTCTGAAGAATAACTGAAGGATAAGAATTTTTCAAGGTCTTCTATTGAATTAAATGTTCGTATGTATTTAATGTTTCCATTTATATGAAATGTTATTTCCTGTTCTTTTCCTTTAACATCTACCCCAACAATCTCTGCAAGAAAGACATTCACCTGAATATTTTCCAGTTTCTGGGGTTGGTTTTGCCCTTGAACAGTAACAGGAAGGGGAAGGCCTCAGCATGCCACAGTGCTTCCGGATATCAAACTTGGCAAAAAGTCAGGCAGGTGAGCTACAGAAGTTAAGATACAGTTTGAAAGCAGTCAGAAGTGATACCTTTAGCTCAGGCATGTTTATTATAAGCTGCATAGGTAGTTTAACATCTGGGTCCCTTGTATAGTCCATGGGCACAACGTTTGGTGCCATTTCATAGTATCGGCCGTGCAACCTGTAAACAAGCAGAAACAAACAGCCAATGACCAATTTAAAATAACCAATTCCGTTCAGAGAGTAATCAGACACAGATTTGTCTTGCAGCTCTAATCATTGCTTTCAGTGCACAAGTCTGAGCCCACCAAATTCCCATCTTTATGAAAAAAAGAGGGCTTTGATGCAGTATCCAGCGTAACTGCTACCAACACTCATGCTTTAATTGAGGTGTGTAAGTGAGGAGTGTTTCACTCTATGTGTCTGTAACATTTAGGCACTGCCCAGGTATGTGAACAGAAGGCTTGAACCAAGGCATGCACTATGAAATGCAATTCTTACCATATGTGGAAGTTTAGTCTTACACCTAATTCATAAACTCCTTAGGGCAGAAAGTGATCCCTTTGTCATTGTCCTATGTATTAACACAGAGCATTCTGATCTCTCAGTCGGTCACGTGTACTGCTTGTATATATTAAAAAGCTGTATTTTGTGACTTATTTTCCTTTTAAGGAAAAATCCTGCGTGCTCACTAGGTATACTAACACTTACATACAGAGATTATCACGTTTTATACAGCAGAACATAAACAAGGCAGTAATACAGGAAGCAATGCCTCAGCAACCCCTTCACCTCTCCAGCTTTAGCTGCAGCAGCCTCTCAGTCAGCCCCACAACAAACTGAACTGCTTCAGATTCCCGTTTATAAATAACTCAAAAACTAGGAGAAAATAATCTACCGTCATCTCTTCCTCATGATTATGTTGTGCCACAAAGAACACATGATACAGAAATAAGAAACACATTTTTTCTGCATCTTAGGAAACTGATGTCTTCCCACTGCACAGCAATATTTTGTGCCATACCGGAAATTGGATATCTACTGATCTAAGCACATTTCAGCTGCTCACCACAACTCACCCTGACATTTCATAAATACTGTGTAATTCAAGATGCAATAGCCATTTCCCTCCTCAGCAACTGTTTTCTCCATTGTAAACAGCAGCTACAAAGATGCCTCTAAATACAACAGAAGCAGCAGCTTAAAAGCACTTGAAAGAAAGCAAACCTTTCAAGTCAAATATCCATCTAAGGATTACTGTCTTTTTTAAGAGCTAGAATACTGAAATGGTGTTCTAGTCTTTAAGAAATTAAGCACTCATCATTGGCACAACTTGGCTAACGTGGGCACCACTTCAAAATTCAGGAGCTGACAATCCCTGCTTATTTTAACTGCCAAGATTTGCTGTTCTGCTTTCTCTAATATTGGACTTGCCTCTTTATAATATGCAATATCAGTGAAAAGTAAACATATCATTTCTTGCTGAGAAAATTCACCATCTTGTCCACAGAAATGACCATCTATTTATACTGAAGTTCGGCCATACCCTTCAGTAGTTGAAAGAAGGATCTATTTTCCTACTCTAGACTAACTCTGCTACAATTCTCTGGAAGGCAGGTGCTGGACACAAACATGCAGATAATTAACTGCAGGTTTGAGAGCAACTCTCATATCCTGTTTTCCTCTCAACCAACTCTGCCATTAATTCACCATAATCAGTCAAAGATCTGTAGATTTAAGAGCTTTCCACCTCAGTGGATTTCACACTAAAGCATCCAAATGAGTCTGTAGGAAGTGGCTTTGATATAACTCCTGCAAACTAAATTACAGCCATAAAATATATCTTCCACATGCTGTTATCTGCAAGGATCCAGCAACTCTATTTGTAATAGCCTTATTGCACAGCATGATTAGCATTCATGACAGTGAAAAGGGCCATAAGATTTCCCTACACCCCACATATAATATGTTGCTCCATTATCCTTTATAACAAAAACAAACAAACAAAAAATACCAACCAACAAACCAAAAAAAAAAAACCAACCAGTAAAACCTTTTCTCACTGGAAGGACTTTATGGGGAAAGGTTATTTAGGGACATTATGCACTGTTTTGTAATAAACCACATTGACAGTCTATCAAATGCTGGATTTTGTAGAAAACAGGTTAAAAAACCAGACCTGCCTCAGTCTCTTAACAAGATTCCAAGGAAGCCACCTGCCACAAGGAGCACACTCCCTTTTGTAGGAGTCCACCAACACTCCCTTTTAGTTGAACAACTTGTTACATTGGATGAGTACTTTCTGGCAAGGAAACAATGCATGTCTGATCAATTACTCTGTAACTCGATGAAAAGCTCGGTAGACACCCATGTTATTTACACCCATAATCCTCCTGCCTTTATGCAGTACCTCGCTACACCTTGTAGTGTTGTGCACTATGACAAATCCTGTGAGTCAGACTCAGTAATCACTTCCCAAATGCTGCTCTCATTACTGACTGTTCTCTCACATCTCTCAGTAACATTAATTAGTAACTGCAAATAGAGAAAAAAGCAAGCTCTGGTAAAGGCTCTAATATTTCTCCTGTTTTTCTCCTGTAGAAAGCTCTTCAGATGACCTGAACACATCAGAGCAGTTGTGACCTAGAGGAAAGGCTTTTTGTCCTTTTACTCAGCATGCTCCTCACAAGAAGCATATCTGGAAACAACCAAAAACTGCTTTCTCTATCTGTCCTAGACACAGAAACATTTATGTCTTGTCAGGGAGGCAATGCTAGGTTTTGCTGTGCTGTCTGAACACACACAGATTTGGAAAAGCTGTTATTATCATACAGAGACCATCAGGTATATTCAGAAGCTGAAGACCAGTCTCACTATCTTTGCACAAGCGACTACCACAGATCCTGCCATTATATTTGCTTTAAAAGATTCTTCTGGATACAGAAGTATTTTCCCATTACTGGATGTGCTCTCTTTGGCACCAGGATTCCTTAACTACTTAGCCTAGAAGTAGGAGAGGAAAAATTGGCCACAGTGTCTTCTGTGCCACAAATGAGAGTGGGAAGGAATGTAGTGATAATTTTAATGGCAGATTTAATTTACTGACAGTGCTCTGTCCCCACAGGTACTGGTACATGTTAATGCTTTATGTACAACATTCAGGGATTACGGCTGTGATTCTGTGTCACTTTAATCCAGTCTAAACCCAGATTGTTGATATGCCCCTGCAGAAATTTGAAGCCCACTGCCCACTCATGTCCCCTGAATAAGCATTAACAAGAATGTATAGTGAGGTTCAGGGGAATTAAGTGTTTGAAAATATAAAAGTTTTCAGAGTCAGCTCCTTGAGGTATCTGAAACAGTTGCAACAGCAGTGCAAGAAAATGGGGGTTTACTTTTTCTATTAAATTAATCAATAAAGACAGAATAAGACTTACCCCTGTAGACAGCAGTAGTTTTAAAATCAATTCAGCTGCCTATCAACCAGTGAAAACCAAAGAAGCTGTGTTCAGAAAAAACCCTCAACACAGTATTGTCCTCACAGCCTAACTTCGGTTGATGCTAATTTTCATTCTACCACTTGGGGTATTTTACACGCCAAAAAAGGTGGGTCAGGGTCTGTTCCCACTTCTCAAGGCTGAAGCACCTGGGAGTCAGCACAGGTGACACTTTGTGGGTATTTGCTGGACACAGCCTGACAAGGATGTCTGCAAACTTACAACAGAACCTCCAGTTATACCTAAGTAGACCTGAAAAAAGAGATTTGTAAGCTTGCACCCTGCAGCTACAATTTAAATTCCCTACTGAGCTTTGGGAGGGAGTCAGGCTGTACCCAAGGTCATCAGTGGGTGTGTTAAAGCAGAACAGCTCTTCCTTGGCTTGGTGTACATACATCTCCACCATTAAATGTAGTGACAACACATTACAGCTGGCTGGGCTGCCTTTTTAACAGGAACTCTGCACTGAAGGAGTGTTGAAAACAGAAGATATAAAATCTTGCAATGGCTCATTGATTAGAAATAAGTAGAGGCTTTAAAGTGGCCTTTAGAAACAAATAAACATCTCCCCAATTCTGGTCTCACCTTCACAGCAACAGTCACTCGATTTATGGTGTAAGGGGAAAACATTTTTATTCAGCAATAGATATCCTATTTATTCCTAAATAAAAGGGATGCATTCAAAAGACCTGTACATTACAATCAAGACCATCTCAAAGAGCAAATTCTAGACTGCTCTGCATTGTTCTGCATGTTCAGAAGAGAAATAGCAAATGGCTTAACCAGAGCAATGAAACCAGGCAGTGAGTGCTGGACAGTCCCACCAAGGGTTCAGAGGAGCTGTGGCATGACCTGACCACACACGGATTCTACAGGATGGAATAGCCTGTGCCAGCAGCAGGACCAGAAGTGCTCAGCTGCTGTTCAGATGCACTTTTGGTTATTCACCACAATCAAAGCAATAGGCTCCTGTCCAGATGCCAGGGCTGAACAAAACAGCTGGAGAAGGACTTTCCATAATATACTGAGAAGAATTCACCATTACAGAGACCAGCAGGAGAACTCACAAGTCAACCAAAGCCCTGGAAACAGAGAGGGCTGGTTGTCAGACCTTCCAAGCACCTGGAGACTGAGATGGCTGGAAGTAAAAAGAAGCAACAGCATTGAAGGTGGGATTGCACAGACAGAATGCACTGATGGGAACTGATTTACAACCCTCACTATAGAGGCTGTAGCCCTGTAGCGATGCAAATCAGTGAACTGCACATGCTCTGTTGTCCTGCAGTGCTTTAATGGACAGCTGCGGAACAGGGCCAGGCAGACCAAAATCCAAAAGTCTGCCACACAGGGAGAAAAAGCTGCTACAGCTCAAAGACAAGGAGGTTCTTTAATCTGGGGCTGAGCAACTGAGGAATGAGGGGCCTTTGGGGCTGTCAGCAACTGATAAAGAATGCACTTTCAGGGTCTCAGATTTATGCCATACTTAAACAAATTGTTTTGGCAACAACAAATGTTAAACATTGCACATGGTAACTGAGGAATAAATCTCTGTGCTGCACCAATTCCTCAGTGAATCATTGCTTCCAAGGATTGCAAGAGGTTAGAACAGTCTATTAGAGAAGGGGGTCTACCATGTGAAGCTGAAACCAAAACCTCAGGAAACTTGATACAAGGAAATTCAGATAGAAACTGAAACCACAACTCACTAAATTGCCACAGTTCAACAAAGAACAGTGAGAAACACAAGCAGGAAGAGTTGAAAGGTGAAGGAATTCTGTAACTGATATGCCTTGCCCCTTTTATGTTTTCCAGTTGAAATTATTTTCATTGTATCAATAAAATACAGTAACTGGATAGAGAAATCAGATTTATAAAAAGGCAGCATATAGGATGAGAAAAAGTAGATAGATGAGTCTTCTGCTAGTTTTTAGTTAACATGTAAAGTATTTCTTCATCTCTGCAATACAAAATAAAGCAGCACAAATTAATTCAAGAGAATACTAGGTAAATATCCTCCCAAATCATCTGCAGTAAAATTAAAAAGAAATTCCAAGAAATGCTTTTGGCAGACAATTTATAATGCATTTATTCTAAACCTAGTCATAGTTAGAAAGGCTGTGATTTTGAACACATGTACTCTGCTGTTCCCAGAACTACATGATGTGTAGTAAGTATAGATACAAGCAGTTTATGATATTTTTCCTTCCTTAAAGCACTACTCAACCCCCTGCTCACAGGCCTCTTTTCTGCTAGTGATGCAAAGAATCACAGAATGATGGAGGTTGCAAGGAACTCCTGGAGATGATCTGGCCCAACACCTGCCCAGCGAGGGCACCTGGAGCAGGCTGCCCAGGACCACATCCAGACGGCTTTAGAATATCTCCAAGGATGGAGATCCCACAACCTTCTCTGGGCAGGCTGTTCCAGTGCTCAGTCACCCTCACAGAGCTTCCCTTTGTTCAGCCAGAACCTCCTGTGTTTCTGTTTGCACCCACTGCCCCTTTTCCTGGCATGGGTCTCTGTCTCCTTTGCACCCTCCAGATCTCAGCTCTCTCAGGCTTTCCTAACATGAAAGGGCTCCCCAGTCCCTTACCCATCCCAATAGCCTTTGGCAGACCCTGGAGCAGCTCCTTATTTTTCCTGGACACGGTACATCAGCACTCCAGACTCCATACAGATCAACACCGACAGGGATTCTGTCCTCTCACAAGCCTTATCGAAACAGATACAATCTCTGAGTAAAATATAATACAGGAAAAGTTTATGGTACAGAAATGCAGGAAGTGCCTAGAAACCTTTTTTTTCCCCATTCAGAGAGGATACAGAAACATTTCTAACAAGTAGAACAGTAACATAATAACAACATAATAGTTGCTTCAGGATGTATGTTCTTTGTGTATGTAGTTTCATGTCTAAAACTCAGGAAGATTCCCAAGGGTATAGAGCTCTTCCCAACTTTATTCTTTTGGCTGACATTTTTTCCCCCAAAGCTGACAATAGGGCAATTCCCCTTTTCTGCATACAAAACGTCAAACTCTTTAAAAGAAAAATAAGAGTCGTGTTCTAACCCCTCCCTCCATTTGTGTAGCAACTTGCTCCACGGGGAGCTGCATCCCAAGCAGTTTGCTGCATTTACTCCCTAATAAGGAAGGCTTTCCAGACACTTGAAGGAAAGCACTGCTTCATTCTCTGGCAGATCTCAGATTTAAAATCCAGCATTCAGCTGGTTGGCTAGAAGGGCTTCTCTCACTTCACCTTTTACCCACCAAAAACAAGCCAAGAAACAAGCAGAGAAGAGAATGCAACAGAAGAACTAATTTTCTTCTACAAAAAGGTTCAAAGTTTGCTGACTTCCCAGACAGTGTCCAGCTTGGTCACTCAGTGCCATATTCCCCTGGTAATCGTCTAACTAGGTTAAGTCAGTCTCAAGCGATACAACTTGAATTTACAAGTTTTGTGCTTTTTGTTTTTTGGCTAGGACAGACATCCAAGAACACCTGTGTTTGAGTGCCTGGATATTTGCCAAACTGTACCGGGAGAAGCACAAACAGATGGACTGGCAAGCAGATAAGCATTATTGCTGGAGTAAAAGCTTGTCTGCCAGAAAATCAGATTTGCAAAACTGAGTAAGACAAATAATGCTGTGTAAGAGACAACTCTACCATTTGTTCCCATTTACAGCTACAAGAGTGACACGTTATACAAATAGATTCATTGCTATGACTAAAGTGGTTTTCCAACTTTTCTTCGCATGTAATTTTTTTCCTATTATTCCTCTTCCTCTCTACAGGACATTTTCCAGTATATCAAATCTTTCTGAATGTGATGCCCAAAACTGGACTGTCTATTCCTACTGAGATCCCAACACTGCTGACTGGAATTCTCATATTTTATAAACACTGCTGAGGCTAAGGCATTGTAAAAATTCATTTCCTTTTTTTGCAAGAGCATTGTGAGGGCAGTATTGTTAAAATTATGCTCACTTTGCTTAGATCGTTAACCCCACGGCCCCCTTTTTTTTTGATACATTGCATTCTGCACTTGCAAATTTTTCTCAGTTCTTAGGATATAGGTGAATTTCCTTTTGCTCACTTTGACTCTAGTAATTTCTCTAACATACTAAGTATTGTTGAAAAAGCTAATCTTGATCTTCATAGCATCTGCAACTCTCTTCACCTCAATGTTTCTTACCATTCTCACCAATTTTTTATGTTCAGGAGTACCTTGACCAAGAAGTCAGTGCACTTACACAAGCAGAAAAGGACTAATACAAACTGGAACATGTAGCAACCTTTATCAAAATAAAGATATGTTGCAGCTGCTTCTTTTCTCTGACTTACAAAGGCAGACACTCACAGGAAGATTTGCTTTTAACAAATCCACAGTGGCTGCCTCTGAGCATGTATTAAGTTCTAGGCACTTACAGACTGTCTACCAGTGTGTTCTGGCATCTTTCCGTGCAGCAAAGCTATGTTCTGAAGCTACACACACTGGTCTCATTTCCACATCCTCCTTAAGAAAACTGGGGCATGTTTTCAAAGCCCTAACACCACCAAAGCAATCACGAACAGCTCTAAAACTTTGTCAGCTGTCCTATGGGTATTTTAGATAATGTTTTGACTCAGTGATAACAAATATGTCTACAATACCCAACATTCTTTAACATGATCTTGCCATGGGCCCATCAGTGAATGCTCTTAGCTGTGATCAGCACTTCCAAAATTAACCATCTTTAATAAAGACTTAGGAGTTTGTTTGGGTTTTCTGATAATAAACATAGACCAACAGTGAGCTATGGTTTCTATTTTTCTCTTTCACTAAGCACATTTGCCTCTGCTACAGTCTTCACATTTTTTCCTAGATCAATTTTCAGCATTTTGTGCTAATTTCTTCTTTACTTTAAATTCATAAGTTCTACTATTTTCTAATAATTTGAAAATTATCCACACTCAGATTACTAATCAAAAGAATGTGTCCTCAACCCCTGTGACCACAGCCTGCATTTATGTTGACTTTGATGCTGACACCAAAGCCTTGCATGCTAAAGTCAGTGTGGAAGTCAATCTACACCTTACTGGTAGGGAAATGCCAAGTCTTGCTCTCCTCTCCTTTTCTCATTTTCAGTTGCATTTGCTCACTCTGGTTCTTATGCCAGCTTTGGCATTCATCTGATCCTCAGAGAGCTGATTCAGCTTATTAAACCAGCAGAAAATAGATTTACTGTTGTTTGGGGTTTTGATGGGCTACCTTTCCCTGTAGGGACAGATAAAAACACTTAGCCCATTTCACCTAATTGCAGTCTCACGCTGGTTTACATCAGTTTCCATCAATCTAAATTGAAGCTGCCATATTAATCCCTTCATCCCCGCCTACACAACAGCACCTCTTCCTCACTAACAGTCATGCAAATGGATACTGAGCCAGACAGGGCTTGCTTTTTTTTTTCTTTTCGTGAGGTTACTCCTTGCTGGATCATCTCACTGAACTTGTCAGCTGCATGAGAAATTCAGTTCAGCCTACAGAGAACTGCACTTCCTCCATCACCCCATGAGCATCCTGCAGTGCAGAAATAAGTACCCAGCAGTAATTAGCTGCCCCTTCACTGAGACAGGGAGATGCCAAATCTGTGGGTGCTGATTAACCAGTGGGTCAGAACCCATTTTATTCTTGCTCAGTAAAACTTCACCTCAGACATGTAGAAACACCTCTGGATTCTACACTGACTGCAGGACGTGCCCTCATTGGTATCACTGAGCAGAAAAGCACCAAATCTCTTTTATACAAGTCACTGGCTCAACCCTAAAAACGTCTATGATATTCACCTTAAGCTAATCACCATCAGCCTCCTCATGACAATTACACATTATAAGTGTATCTTAAGTCCAATCCTATTCTCATTCATTCCTGTAGAATAACTGGCTTTGTCTGGTTTCCTCACAAATCAGATGAAAAGATTTTGCCCCTTCCACATGGATCACAAAGGAGAAATTTGAAACAATTTACTTACCGAAGGATTTCCTTCCGGGTGAAGAACGTGCAATCCTGTTAAAAAAACCAAAATGTGTCATTGTACTACAGAAATATTGAAAACAACTGCAAAGAATTATTTTTCAACGTTTTGGAAGGAAACTCAGATCTGACAGAGAAACATTAACAATGCCGTTAGGGTGCCATCTACTTTTGACTCAGAAAGCAACATACACCATAAAATAACAGAAATATTCCAAGGACAGGCCTATCAGTAAAAAGAAAGATACTGGTAATGTGATAGTTCAGGAGGAAAAAAAAAGCACGTTGCTGAGATACTTCTCCAATGAGGAATGACCAGACCAAAACCAAAATTAAATCCAAAAAATAAGGCATATGCCAAAAGTATTCAATAAATGAATATGGAAAACTATAAACAACAAATAGATGACAAAAATTGTCTTCTAAGTTGAAGTATCCCCCTACTGGAGACAACTGGTAAAATAATAAAATTACTTGGTTATTTATTAGTTATTAACTCTTTTTGCTAACAATCAGTTTGCACTTTGGTCACTTTGGTGAAGGCTGCAAACTTCTCTATTTTATGAACATGGATAAATGCACAGCCCCCGCTCTGAACAGCAGCAAACTATTTTGCTCTCCCTGTGCCGTCACAGAATTAGAAATAACTTACTAAAATGCAAAGCAGAGCTTTCTGAACATGAGAGAAGAGCCTACAAGCATTCACTTGCATTCGAAATGGCTCTGTGATGTGACTGAATTTACATTGGTTTAATTCAGTTCAGTTAAATTCATTTAATTTAATGAACGCCTGTGTTGTATTAGGATTCAAACACTTCACCAAAGAACCAGAATGTGAGCAGTGGAAGAGTTTGCATTTCATGCATTTCTATGTCAGTCACAAAAGAAAGTTATAATTTCAGGCTCCATGAGGACACATAATAATCAGTCCCACGCCACTAAAAAATAATCCCCTAATCTCCACTATTTCACCTAGTATGTATTTAACGGAAATTCTACCTTGCATGCAAGACTAGGAACACTAGTGGTAATAAAATATTTTATAATCAGTTGAGAACATCGTTCATCAATTCAGAGAATATGCAACTTGATCTTAGAGCCAGTTCATGAGGGTGTATTTATAGAGAAAAACCACCAACACAGAAAATTCTTCCTGATTATCCACCTCTCTCACAGGTCTGTGTGATGAGGCCAGGCATTTGCATAACAATTCAGCTTTTTGTAGCTTTTCTCCTTTAATGTAAAGACAGTTAGAAGATATCATCTTTGAGAATCAGCTAGTGACAAGATAGCACTATCAGACTTGGTAACTCATGCCTAAAGAGTATGTACAACTGATTTGACTCCCCCAGTCCTGCTCTTCAGTCAACCAGTGAAAAAGTCTTCCTTTCCCAAGATGAGACTCATGAGGCTAAATGCCTTCTTCTTCCAAGGAGGAGAGGAGTGAAGGATCCCAGCTGGCTGAAGCAGTCACCCAGCCTGTCTCGGGTGTCCAGGAACGCAATCAGCCCCACAGGGTATCAATTATTGAGCTGGCTTCTCTCCTCCATACAAAGTGGCAGGAGCAGCAGCTCTTCCTTCAGCGGATTGTGCAGTTACAAGGCCCAGGAGGAAGCACCTTGGGAGCTGATGTCAATTGCCTGGAGCTGCACAAAGTGATATCGGAGCCAGCTGGTCAAGTCTGCCTTAGGTCCACACAATCAAACTGTCACTTAAGGATGGTTCATTTACTAAGAGCGAGCAGGTGTAGTCTCACAAATAATTGTAATGCCTTCAGCAGCAATCATCTGTAATTAGACAGGCTGGGGAAAACAGCAACCACTTAACTAGACAGCTGACAGGGAAGTGATACACAAATGGAGACAAAGATTAAAAAGAAAAGTTAGCCTTTACCTTGCAGAAGTCCTGCAAAAATGCTATTGGAAGACAAATTAGGAGGTCAGATAATAAACCATTTTTGCTGACAGTCCACACATTTTTTTATATTTTATTCCAAGCTGAGGTGCTTCATGACATTGACAATAGGTGCTTCATGACATTGACAATGCTACTGCGTGCCTGTTTTTTTAATCAACAAAATTTTTACTAATATAATCTAAACCTTACTAATATTAAAAACCTTTATAGCACAAGTAGTTGCAACTATCTGCCTGACCACTGTTACTGACAGCAGTATTCCAGTTATGCCTGTCAATTGCATGGAATTGTCAGGGATGAGGGGTGTTAAAAAGATGTAAGGGTGGTCTCACTCTCAAGAGAGAACTTAAAGCTACTCAGGGTCAAAGCACCGCAAACTCATTATGACCTGGCCTTTACTTCTGATCCAGCCAGATAATGCCACTTATTAAATGATTTACCATTAAAAAGCCTTTCTGGTGTCAAATGGCAAATGCAAAACTACAGCTGCAAGTGACCGCTGACAAGGAAGTCCAGCCATTCCTCTTGCTTTTCCCACCTTCTTATTTCTGCCTTTTCCTTCATGCAGACTTCACCTCGATAAGTAGAATAATTGCTTCAGAGAAATCTGAAGGAAGGAACTAATGTGTTTGTAAATGAACCTAGCAATAACAGATGCATTTCCAGCTTGGATTATTTCCTTTTAGTGGCTTAGAATAATATAGTGTTGGCAGTGCTGGTACAAGAGATGAAGGTAAAACAAGTATCTATTGATGCCAGGAAAGGAGTGCAGGACTGACCTTTTTCTCCTTTTTTTGAAAGCACAGCACGAAGCTGGATGATGGAAAAAAGGTCTAAATAACATAATTACATTTTATAGTTGCTGGAACTTCAGCAATTTAATTCCAATTTAATTAAAGATTTTGGCCAAAGAAACACGGAGGTGAATCATCCAATTTTCTTCTGGCTACTTCATTCATACAGAAAATACACAATGAAGGACAATAAATAGTAAATTAACATGTTAAATTCACTCTCTCATAAGGAAAGGTGAAGAGGGCTCTGGAAAGCATTTGTCATTTATGCACACAACAACTTTGACTTTTGTTCAAGCCAGAGGTATCATGGAATGCATCTGCTATTTTGTGGACTGTATTTGAGTTAACTGTGAACACAAAAAGCAACCTGTCTGTTCTGTTAGGACACTAAAGCCATTGGGAGTCCTACTAGAAAAGCACAAACTAAATACTGATCAAATAAACATTACCAGAGTTTTCATAATTCTTATCAGTTCAACATTTCTGTCAAGAATTCATCCTGAGCATCATTGCCTTTATTTCTAGTGCTATACACCAATCTGAAAAACTTCTGCTAAGAGCTGGCCCTTGGGGGTTTTCCCTTGTTTAGAACAGAGGCTTTGCCTTCACAGGTCACCTATTCCAGCTCCTAAGAACATACATGCTCCTTTTCCAAGATCAACTATCCCCCTCAGTCTATCCTTGTGTCCTTAATAATCAAGTTAATTAGAAGTCCAACACAGGATCGCTGATGTTTTTTGGAGGTAAGATACCACTAAAACAAATCTGCAATTATCCACTTAACATCTTAGAGCAAAGCCAATAAAATCAAACAAATAGAAAATAAATTTCCCATTGATTTCCATGAGATCATGACCTTGGATAATGGGACTCGATTCTCAAATCTAGCATTTAGATGGCTTAATTGCTTCTTAAAATACTTTTCAGAGAGAAGAGGCAGACAGCTGGTGTATTTAGGTTCCATGAGTCGCTTGGCTCATGACTGGTATTGGGACTTTCTGCAAGTCACTCAGCATTGCTTGTAAAGCACAGTTAACAGTCTCTGCTCTTAAAACTTTTTTTTATACAACAGCAGAACACACACGCTGTTGGTTTTATTCTTTTATTTCCTATGTCAGATGAATGCAGATCTAGGACAGAACAGACTGAAATAGGGTGGTCCATCACCTTTTCTGCTAGTCTGCAGGACTTCACTGCAAACTCCTAGGTTGGTTCTGCCTTGTATTGAGTTCTACAGTGATTTGAACAAAAAATAAGGAGAGAGAACTGCTCTGACAATGCTGCTACATAACTGTCTATAGAGTGTCCATACACAGCACACAGGAGGTGTGGCTGTACCATCAGCCCACGTGTCAGCTGCTCTGGGGGATGGATTGCCGAATCCTGAAGGCAGCACACAGCTTGTGACTGGCAGCAGAGTCCAGTGAATGGGAGGTTACTAATCACCATTTCCAGAAACAAGTATTGTGCATAAAGCACGGCTCTGAAATAAAGCTAATTTCACGGAGATATGGAAAACACTTCTCTCCAGATCAAAAACTGGAGAAATGGACAACAGAATGAAAGAACAGAAATACTCAAATATGCGGAGCTGCTGTGAAACAGTATTTCATAAAGCCATTAAATGCATATTTCTCCTCTAAGACAATACATATATATTCTGCTTTTTATATGCATAGTTTCATAAGGTCAGGTTTATTCTGATGCTGCAACAGCTTCATTGAGAACTTTTACAGAGAGGAAAATAATACAGATCAGTCTTACAAAATCACTGCAAATTAAAAAAAGCTAGTCTCAAACAGAAGTGAGCAAACTACAGATAATGCAGGTAACGTAAACCATATAGCTATCTCAGAGAGCAGCTCTTAAAAAATGCTAACTACTGGATGCTGCAGGACTTTAAAAGGTAATATTTCAAGCAAATGATTTCAGAGGTTTCATTTTTAAAACCATAAATGATGTTTTGTACTGTGCCAAAGTACAAAATGTGTGTAGGAGCATTTAATCAAAACACCATTAAAACATCATCTTGTGAAGCAACCAAGAACCTGGCATCAGACTGAAGCAAAGGAACTTTCATGTAAGATCCATTATTAACTCTATTCTGGTAATGTTTTACAAAGGCAATACTTTCGTTCTACGTTCCATCTAAGACTGGCATACATCTAAGACTGGCATAGAGTTGTGCAAGACTCAGTCAGCAAGATACTTATGTATTTTCATCACTGTGAGTATATAAAGAGTTAACAGAGTCAATTAAAAATGATGTTTGCATCAGAACACCAATGAAAATTTTACCAAAATATTAATTTTACTTGTCATCATATATACTTTACAACTATACCCAAACCAATAAAAACACCCACTGAGATTCAGACGGAAAAAATCTGCAGCTGTAAGAACCAGTTTATATATCCACACTGCAACAGCAGAGTAAAAACAAGTCAGACATTAGCAAGGACTGAGAATAAGTAAATAAAACTGCCAATAAAAGCAATTTTGCTCAATCCATATATGCACCAAATGGTAACATGAAACCAGAATCTGACCAAAGGATAATTTCACAAAAAACTTGCTCCCTTATTGTGCTGCTTTTATTTGCACAATAACAGCAATACTGTATCAAATGGAAAATACTTTTTACAGAAGATCCTGGAGAACCTGTGAATGCACTTTTTGTATTCTTGCAAAGGGTTAATTTTCCA
Organism: Origma solitaria; assembly: GCA_013397895.1. Classification (NCBI taxonomy): domain Eukaryota; kingdom Metazoa; phylum Chordata; class Aves; order Passeriformes; family Acanthizidae; genus Origma; species Origma solitaria. The sequence continues at coordinate 727,257 of VZRL01001215.1, forward strand.
AGACCCTGGATGAAGCCAAGCATGGCTTTTTAAAGCATAGCTTGATGAACCTGCTTTACTTTACAAATGGTGTTTCTTGACGGATCATAACATAAATTGTTTCACCTAGTTTTGAGTAATTCTCATGAAATATAGTTGAATCACATTTTTACTTCAATTTTGTTAAAAGGAAAAATATGAGCTCTGTAACAGAGAAATTCTTGTGTAAAAGAAGCAAGTCATTATTTCACAGTACTATATTGTATTGTGATACTGTCTATAAGACTGCGAGGGTAAACGTAAGTTTGTTTTGAGACTGCATTAAATAATGTAGAGTAAACAATACCACTAACGAACAAATACAAATGGCTTGCAATAAAATCAGTAATATGCCCTGTAATCTCTAGGTTCTAGAAGAGGGAAAAAAAAAACCCCAAAAAAACCAAGTAAGAACCAAATTTGTACCAAATGCAGATCCCTTACTTGAGTAATCCCAGAAAAGGGAATGAGACTGACTGAACAGTGCAGGAGTTTGTCCAGAGCCCAAGCACAGTTCCTCTGCATTTCCTACTCAATACAATTGTTTTTCAGTTAAAAATGCCCTGCATCAAGATGAACATATGGTTCTGATGTTTACTTGTATTTTCTATTGCTTCAAGCATCTGTACACAGCATTATCCAAAACTCCCTAAAATTTCAGTTCATTTTCTTTTCTCCCTATGGGACTTGACCTCAAAAATCTGTAGGCAACTTTTAAAACCTTAATTTTAAAATATGCTTTTATTGCAATGAAATCCATCTTTCTGGTCTATCAATACTTAACTTTTCCCTAGACAGACCTTGGTTAGATTTTGCATTTTATGCATAAAAACCCCCTCAACAACCAACCAAAACTCTCACCCACAAAATCCGCCCAAAAACCACAACCAGAACTCTAAGGGCATAAAAATCATAAATGGCCAGTATAATTCCTTTTCTTACAAGGCCAGCATTTTAAATGAGGTGAATCTCTGCGAGGAAACCAGCACTAGCAAAAGCCTAATTTGCAAAACACTTCACTAATCTTATGAAAATGTAAAGAGCTATCAACTAGAACACCATTATAATAACAGGTGATATGATCTTAACAGCAGGTGATATGACAAGGTGGAAAGCTGCAAATCTCTTCTCTTTAATTGGCCTCTACCTACTTTGATTTAAAAAAAACCAAAACCTGAAAGGTTAAGTATTATTAAGTTCTATTACAGGTCTCTTTCACAAACAGTTTCAACTGGCTACCCATCACCAGTCTTAATGAAGAGCATTTAAAAAACTTGTCCATTAAAACACTGAGGTCATCCAGTTGGATGTACAATTCTTTAATTTAAATGTAAAAGTTCTGCTAAAAAGTGGTTCTTCAATATGACAATTTATATGCAAAAAAGTGTGCATACATAGGCTTTTCAGAAAGTTACAGATAAATCAAACTTACTTGATTTATTTTATCTCATTAATATCATACTAATGATCTGAGATTTCTGTATGCTAGCTCTTTAAGCAGGTGATTTTTCTGCAGCTTAGCCTTCACTCTCTAAAGCCAAAGCTACTAGCATAGGTTTTACCATACTTGAAGCACCTGAACTTTTCACTTTTCCATCTCATAGTGTCTTCTATGGAATGAACATGTAAACCATAATGAATTTTAAAAATAAAAATTAAAATTTTCCTCCTAAAACAGTATTTAGGTGCTATAAGCTCAAAGCAATTTTTGCTAAAGACAGAAATGGTAGACGTTACAACCACATAATACAATGTCCAGAAATATATTCGATTAAAGAAATGATAAGTCTAACCATGAGGTGAGGTTTTGAACAGTTTTTCAACAGGAACTGTGAGAAAGTAAAATAAAAAAATGCAAACAACTAAGACATATTTTACGAAAAGGATTGACTATTTTGCTTCTGCGTGCTGATACTATGAGCACACTGGACCCTGGAGTATTATTGTAAGGAGCACAGTACGAACTTATAGACACACAAATTCACAAGAAACTGCTTTAGGGGGAAAAAAAAAGATGAACCAACGATCCATTTATAAGTGCAATGTATTTGTAAATCCCCTCATGTACACTGGGGTACAGATGTTCACAACAGACTGTTGCAAGGTGGACTGTGGTACACAGTTTTACTTTGGCCCAGGTTTAGAGGCCCTGGTAACTCAGCTGCTGGCTCAAGACATAAAAACCCGCATTAAAAAAAATTACAGAAACATTGCCTCATTCTTCCCTTTCTGTTCTGAAGAAATTCCACAAATGAGAAAAAGGCAGGTAAGATGGCAAACCCCAAGGCAAACAGTTCCACTTGTATTATACAAACTGCCTTCTCCCACAGGATGCAGTGGAGAGGCAAGAGCTCTCTGTGTCAGCCCAGGATCTTTTTGTTTAAAAGCCTCAAGAGGTATGGAAAACCAATGGATCCAAGGCAAATCACCATCAAAATTATGTCTTTTTCTGATTCTTTACAGCATGAGACTAAAATTCCTTCCTGACAAATTCTGCAGGTTAGTTACTGTCCTGAAACTTGTTATTTTATGGTACTTACCAAATAGAACAGGTGCTATTACTAGTCAGAAATTATCTATCTCTGCACTAATGAACTACAAGTCTGCCTGTAACAGAGAAATCCCAAAGGCGACTCAATCCACTGGGCCCAACTCCTGCCAGGCCCCGAGATCAATTACCCAGCATTATGAAAGGCAGGGGCTGCAAAAGCCATTAGAGAGAGGCAATTTCTACATGAAGAGCACTGAATTAGGGATGACATTTCAGCTCTTGCATTTGCCAGTTTATGTCAAGAAGATAACATTAATTACATTTGGATTTTGTTTTGTTTCACTGCAGTTGTGCTCTGTTCTGTGTTCACTTTTATTGTTAGTAAGAAGACAGACACTGGTGCTTTACAGATCTTTGATTTCCCTCTTGCCAATCCAGCAGGGATGCGAAAAAGCTTTTTTGGATCCTGGACTGCTAAGCCTAAGGCCATTAACTTAGGTTAATACATTACAGACTACTGGTGAGAAGTGTGACAAAGTGGAAATTAAAGAAGGTCCATTGTCACATTTCCTACAATGACAAAAAAAGCGCTAGCTATTTATAAAACCATCTAATTTATGCCTTATTTTCAGCATGGGATAATGGTTCAAAGCATTTTAGAAAATACACCTGCCCTCACTTTGTGGCTCACTATTTACACCTGTGACAAGTCCATATTAACAGTAACTTGAAATAAAATTAGTAACTAAAGTAACAGTTTCTACTCCGATGGCTTTAATCAAAGATCAAAAAGGTAAAATGGTATTAAATTACCCAGTCCCTTAAGGGTCTGTATCTGTCCCTTGGTTATCACAAGATAAACTAAATCTTGATTTCCTGCGTTGTTAATTCAATGTTTGTCACTTCATGTAATAGAACAAAGCAATGCAGCCAGCCGTGGCTGCCTCTCTGAAAGAGTCAGCTGTCTCCTTTGGCACTTCTACCCAATGCTTTGCTTCACTGTATTTTCAGAAACTTGTTCAAGATGCCCACTGGGCAGAGCTTCCTGCAATCCATTTCAGTGAGATTTTCAGTGTGCTGAAACATGACTAAAAGCTGGGATTTTTTTTTTAACCTATTTAAAAGCAGTTGATGCAATGTTAAGTAAATAAAGAAGTACCAAGTTACCCCTGACATATAATGCACACTTACTCTGTTCAGGTAAGAAACTGCTTTCCAGAAGTGGATGCAAGCATAACAACACCTTATCTGGAATTACATTAAGCATATTTCTATGACTTCTCCTTAGGAGATGTGAATTTAGACAAGATCTCTTTTTTTCCTGTCTGCTCTGTTGTCAGCAAAGGCATCAGGGAGAGAAGGTGCTACACTTTTGTCAAGAGAGTCACAATCTTTATCCTGCTTCCTAGTTCAGACATTAAGGATGTGACTCTTCTCCCTCTGTGCAGAGAGGGAATTTAATCAGTATATTCAACAACCCAGCCTTAGAATATTATTACAGTTGCTGGAAGGAACAGTAGAATATATACATGCAGGTTACAAAAGAAGTTCTCAATTATATTAGAAAAAAAACCCACTGCCCAAAGCAAACAAAAACCCGAATCATAAACATATGTAGATTACTCCCATCCCCTGATGCAAACCAAGATATCTTACCTGGTAGGCATCTAGCTGTTCATCAGTAAATATTGTTTGCTTATTACCCATCTTAAATGAGGAATTCTTCCTCTCTGCAAATGCATCCCATTAGAAGAAGCTGGATTCCTCTGTATTGTAGGCATTTAGAGCACGTATACTCTGTGAGTGTGCTGAAAAAATCCCAAAGCCTGCATTGAACTGGTTTGGACTGTACCTGCCCAGTGAGGAAGGACACAGCCTGGGAACTCTTTGCAAAGGCTTGACTGGAGCGTGCCAGGAAGGAAAGTGTTAAAATCACAGGCAGGTGTCCTGCAAAAACAGGAATACCAATCTGCCCCTTTTCAGATGCTTTTCTAAGAAGCATACGGAGCTTTTATAACCCAAACCCCGAGCAGTCGCTCCTAGCAGAACGCAGCTCTCTCTTGCCTCGGGGTCTCGCTCAGGGCTCTCCTCACAGCACCTCCAGGTTTTGGAGCAGCTCTGCGTCAGTCGGTGGCGCTGGGCAGCGCAGCCGTATTGCCAGGCACCCCCAGCCAGCCTGGGAGCTGGGGAGTGCATGGGCACAGCACACAGCCCCCGCTCAGCTCTGCGAGCGGCCCTGCCCCGGGCTGCCGGGGACACACGGCTGGGTGCAGCCTCACGGTGTCCTGAGCGTCCCCACAGCAGCCCCAGGTGCCGCGGGGGCTCCGCACGAAATGCTCATATCTGCGCTGTGCCTAGCGAGGATGCGAGCTCACTACCAAAGGTACCAAACTCCCGGCTACAGCAGTGAACGCAAGGACTCCTTCGCACATTAACTGAACTAAAAAAAAAAAAAAAANAGCAAGACTTAAGAGGTTTAACAGACGCTAGCCCGACTCCTTAGGCTCAAGTAAGCGCCGCCGGGAAGGAAAAACCGCTACCACAGCCTAAAGCAAAAGCAGAAACTGCCAGTAGAGGGCTCACGGAGTGTTTTAGCACAACACACCCCTACTGACGGGAAAATAAAAAAATAAAAGAGCATTATGAGAAGCAGACAGACAAAATCATATTATCTAACATCTGCAGAAGGATAAGCTCTTATAACAACAGCAGGAAGAAGTCTGAGTGAGAAAGGATGGCAATGGGGAAGAAGGACCCATTATAAGTTCAATTTCCATTCATGCACGCAGGGGCAGGACAGGGTAAAATTCCTAACTTCTTTATTTACAGTCTACCAATGGTCATTATTTCCTCATCAAGATAGCAAGTTTAATAGAAACACTTGGAGAATTACCTTACGGTTTTCCCTATAGCTTCTAAAGATCCTGGCCTGACAGCAGGATTGGATAATAGTAGTTCACTTTACCTTGGCATATAACAATAAAGAACAAATATTTAAAAGTAATAGTGAAAGCAAATACATTGTATACATAGTAAAAATGTCCTATGGAGTATGTTGGATATGTAGGTAAGAGCAGCCTACGAGGTGCTGAACTGCAGGCTGTTGTTATGGCTTATTCAAATTATGATGTTTAGAAATGCAGGTTTGATTAGCTGCAAACCAGCACTGCCCTGAGCTACAAAAATTATAAGGTATTATCACATACACAAAATAAATGGCTTGGGATGAGAATGTAGGCAACAAGGCTTATTAGCAATAAGCAAACATCGGAATTGTAGCATCAAAGAAATGGATTCTAGCAACAGAGCATATTGCAGCACAGTTTCAGAATAAGAGGGAAGAAGCTACAGCAGTAAGAAAAGTACAAACTGAATGATTTACCATGAGATCAAGAGTGCAGCAAGCATCTGTTCAAATACCACAGTTGTACTGACTGTTACATGGCCAAACTGATCTCTTTTCCCAGCCACTAGTGTTGTTTTTTTCTTTTCCCTGGTATATCCCCAGATATATCCCTGCCATGTATATATATGGCTTTGGATTCTTATTATGTTCCAAAAAGTTCTCCACAGGTAAGTTAGAATATAAAAAAATACTTTAAAAAATCTGCAAAATACAGTATTTCAATTTTAATTTTTATCAGAAAACAACAACCTCTAAGGGCCTCTTGAGACCATGAACTTGCACAGACTGAAAGTTCTGACCCATCCTCAACTCTGAACGAGCTCCATTGTTGGCTTGAGTGGTTATACGTATAATTAAGCATGGTTATTATCTCTGATCTGGTGCTAGGTTTCAATTACTGAAATGCAAGAGGTAACAGCTGCTCTCAGTTCAGACCAGACCAATACTTAGGCAAGTGATTTGCATGAAATAGCATTCCATTCACAGACACCTACTTCAAGCTGCCCATCTATGCAAATCAGATTAAATATAAATGGCCAAATTACCTCTAATGTTATAATACAGAAGTTAATTGACAGCAGGGGTGGATTTGGCTCCGTATCTTTTCATCTTGTGACTCTGTACACTTACCAGTACTCCTACAGTGAAAAGCTGACATCCCATCTCTTCATTTGTCACCTGCTTTTATATCCCTGGCTGCTTGGTTCCACTGTACCATAGATGACACACACATCAGATAGTCTCTATCTTTTGAATCAGAAAAACAGCAGTAAAACAGCAGCAGGGCTGAATGGAAAGCATTTACCAAGTAAGGCTTACTTGTTACAATGTAGGCCAGAGGTAGAGATCCTGAGGTTCACAGATATACTCCTGTTTATTCCTTTGGGCCTGGCTTTCCACTCTGCCACCTCCACTTTCTCTTGAATATTAAAAATGCCTTGGTTTTATTCTATTGCAGAGAAAATATGCGAAGAAATCTGTATGGCTAAAAGAGTTAATTGCTTTAAAAGAAAGACTCAGCTTACCCAGGGAACAGCACCCACTGAGTATGGACTGAAAAAAACAGTTTCTCAAACTCTTCTTGCCATATTCTGAAGAGTATTTTTCCTTAAAAAATAGAATTCAAATACACATTTTAAAAATTGTTGAGGCTTACACTATACCAGCTATCTCTTCTCAAGCATATTACAATGGTAACTGTATTTAAATGCATAATTATCTTTCTATACTAATTGGGTAAAATTTAAAGGCGGTATAATGCACGAAGTCTTTTTCACTCCTATTTGGTTGTACATGTCAAAGTTCAGATAATCTTCCAGTTTACTCTTCTTCACTTCTTCTATCTGTTCATATTTATCAAAGGTTAGTGGTATTTCCCAGTTGGGTGTTAAGCAAACTTACTCCCAGCATGTTGCTGCAACAAATCAATACTTTTCAATGTGCACAACAAGAACTGACCTTAAATGCTACCAGTACCACCACACTTCACTGTATTTCAGTTTCTTAAAACCGTTTGCCAAACCAAGTGATTTGAAGCTAATAGGAACACATAACGCATATCTTGCAACCAGTTGCAGACAAAGTTTAGTAAGGAGGACAGTATATATACAATAATCTTGCCATTTCACTGCTCATCATACCAGAGACAATAGTTAAATAGCCACTGCTCATCTGCTCTAGAAATTTAAATCTCAGAGCAGGAAATAGACTGTTACTCAAGTACCACAACGCAGTACTTCACAGCAAGACGGCTGTGGGCTGCAATGGCCTCATCCGCCCCCGAGGCTGCTCTCTGAGCACAGCTGCAGGGGTTTATTGCCACAGCCAGAGGGAGTGGGACACACCAGGCTGGCAGATCCACACAGCCTTTGGTGCATATTTCCCTGCTCTGAAGTGTTGCAAGCCATGGCTGCTACAGCAGGTGACTGCTCTCATGTTTTAGGAGAGGTGTAAGTTTAATGACCTCCAGCAGACAGGTCAGAGTACCTTAAATTGCCTCTGTAAATGATGCACTGAGAATGTGATGGTGGTTTAAGCATGAAAGCTCTTACTCCTCACCACAGGAAGATCAAGTTCCTATGAAGAGATCACTTTACCTGTTCATGAGAGGATCCACATAGAGTTTTAACAACCATGTTGCACATCTGCTCCTTTCACATGTTGGTTTGCTACAGCTTTTAATTCGGGAGAAAAGAATCTGAGAAATTTCATGCCCATTATACCAAGTATTCCAACAATTTCCCTCTCACACAGGTGCTTGTTTCCTTGAAGAATAACTGTTCATAAAGAGTCACTCTGTGAGCAGAAAGAACAGTTTTGATCCGGACGGGTTGCCTTTACATTTATTGTGTTGTTACCTTCTACGAGTCCTTAGTGCCCACTTCTACTGCACATGCAAGTAACAGTGATCACTACTTGCAGTGGGAGAAGTTCTATCCTCCACTGATGATGCAGAAATTCCCCCTGAGTCTTTGGGGCTTGTTTTATTTACTGGAAAGCTATTCACAATTCTGTTTGCTTAGAGATAAACAAGGAATAATAACATTCACCTACTACAGCTGCTGTGGAGCTAAAAAAAAAAGATCCTTAAAGACGCCACAGAGCTACAAAACATTACCATTGCAATGTGCTCCACTGACAGTTACAACTTGCCTCTTATTTAATAGTTGTCATGGACTATTAATAAAAAATGAACTGTAAGTACAGTTCTGAAATCCTAAAATATGTGAAAAATGACAGGTTTTGCTACTGCAACAGGTTAAAAGTTGCTTTTCCAGCACACGATGGATGGAAGGATGCTCAGATGCCCACTAAATTTGTCTGGAAGTACTATCCTGTAAGAAAAGGCTTGATGAGTCTGAGCCCCGAGTGAGGAATGAATAAATAGCTTGAGAAAGATGCAAGACTCATGTCCCTCGAACCAGTGAAAGCTGCTGACTGTGTGACTAAATTGCATTCGCTGTGAGGAGCAGGAACTTTCTAGGGAGTTTTTAATGCTAAAGAAAATAAACAGAAAGGAAAAAGTTGTGTGAGAATTTGTTGGTTTTATGATCTTATCTATCTAGCTTAAAAACATACACTGTGATAGCAAATGGAGGCTTCTGACTGCATTTCATAAAGCATAATTTATCCATAATAAATCAAATAGAAATGAATCCCCTTTTTTTAAAAGATGTTTTACAAAAGACAATGTCTCACCTCACAGATAAAATAATCATTTAAAAAAAAAAAGTAATGATTGCCTAAGCAGGCTAAATGTAATATAATAAATTTTCCCATAGGGAGTCTCCATATAGTGATCACGAGGGGAAAGAGAGTACTGCTGTCTGCTATGTACAGGCATCATTTTCTTCAGCAAAATAATTACTCATAGGTTTATTACTGTGTTGTTCATTCCTTCTCAGAACAGATCCAAACCAGTCACTGTTAATATCTTATTACTGTAGCATTATTATGGTAACACCTCCAAGACACAGATCAAGAGGTGTTGAAAATGTGTGAAAACATTCTCCACAATATCTCCCCTCAATTTACATTCCAAGTGCAACCCCACAACGTAGGGGCAGATACAGTCACAAACACAAGAAAGCAACATGAATATAACTGTTAACTATGTATATAGTTACCAAAAGAAAATCAGTATCAAGAGAATTCTAATCACCTGCCATTACACACATCTGAATGACAATCCTCAATTCAAAGCAACATCAAAACCGAGATAAAACATCAATAGAGGAAAAGGCTGTGAGTATCTCTGGTGTCTTCTCACAAAAAAGTGTAAGTGACTCTCAGAAAATGCAGGCTACTAGTGCTGTATATTGTCAAATATCAATTCTAAGAATTTCTGCCCACACATTTAAGATAAGAGGAAACTATACAATCTTAGTCCTCAGCTTTCAAGCACATCCAGGTGAGCTAATTAACTGGAAAGGCTGCAAGTAATCTGACAACTCTATCACCAAAAACTGGTTACGAAACTGAGACTGAGACCTGATTTTAATGTTGCCAAGTGTAAGAAAGGTAGGCAAAAGGTAGGAAAAGTTTTTAAAAGCGGTCATTCCCAGAGGCATGAGCTCAAACCGCCTTAGTTCTAGTTTGCAGCTTTACCCTCCGGAATAGCCCAGGCTCTACTGCCACCTTCAGCGTGAGCCATCAGCACCATGAGGCAGCGGGGGGCCCTTGGCAGGCGCTGCTGGGAAGGGACTGCAGCCTCAGGGCCACCCACACGCCCCGCCGCTCCTGGAACTGACACAGCATCCGTTTTTAAAAATACTCAGAAAGTACCTCAGAAACGAAGGCAAACAGAAGCCTTAAATTTTCCCGATTTCAAAAGCTTTGTTTTTAACACTTTAAAGGACATGGGTTTAGGAGGTCTCTTATCTACTTCAACAAAAACCCGACATCTTCTTTCTTAACAAGAACTATTTTTTTTCCCATAAACGACCCAATTCCAGAGGGCGAGAGTTTATAAAACCATCAAACGCTTCAGAATTGGGGCCTCTTTGCAAACTGGTTGTCTCTACACAGATACCACAACGGTACCTCCTCAGACACCGCACCTGGGGCTCCGCGTCCTCCGTCCGCCCCGGGCCGTCTGCCCCGGCACCTCCCGCACCGCCAGGAGCGGGGGCTTCCCCGCAGCACCTCCGCCGGGCCGCAGCATGAGGGCTGAGGGCCGGGGAAGGAGGCTCGGACCGCCTCAGGCAGCGGCGGGCGGGAGCTGAGGGGCCGCAGGATGAGGGCTGAGGGCCGGGGAAGGAGGCTCGCACCGCCTCAGGCAGTGGCGGGCGGGAGCTGAGGGGCAGCGGGATGAGGGCTGAGGGCCGGGGAAGGAGGCTCGCACCGCCTCAGGCAGTGGCGGGCGGGAGCTGAGGGGCCGCGGGATGAGGGCTGAGGGCCGGGGAAGGAGGCTCGCACCGCCTCAGGCAGTGGCGGGCGGGAGCTGAGGGGCCGCGGGATGAGGGCTGAGGGAGGAGGCTCGCACCGCCTCAGGCAGCGGCGGGCGGGAGCTGAGGGGCCGCGGGATGAGGGCTGAGGGAGGAGGCTCGCACCGCCTCAGGCAG